>SZWC01020125.1:16736-32497 GCA_023375785.1 Penium margaritaceum
AACTTAAAAATGCTCAAGTGTCCCAAATTTCTAAATCATGTTTTACCTCGCAACTTCTACCTATTCACCATCTATGCTCCGTTCGGTGTAACACTTGGTATCAGCGCATAGCAGTGCTTGAGAGGCATCTGACTACTTTACCCATCCAGATGACTACCTTGCACAAGTCTTCAGTACATCTTGCACGTCAAGACCTCGAAGACTTCGTGACTACAACGTAAAGCAAGCGAGCGCAACCGAAGACTAGCAGCGGGTCTTTGGCGACGACTTCGGTGATGGAGGAGCAGAACCTGCCAATGCACGCGAACCTTAAAGCACCAGCAAATGCTGGCGTGGCAGGCTTCGCGGCAGCTGGAACAACTTACACGGCTTTGGCGACCAATCCGGTCACGGTCCCAACGGCGAGAAACTAGCCGCCCCTACCAGCAGCCTCGATGACGACGGTATGGATGACAGGTGGCACTGTACAACAGGCATGGATCAACGAGGAACTGGTAAAGAGGATCTCTGCACTCAAAGGAATCAACAGCCACCTACTCCAACAACTCAACGTCGCGATGGAGGCTCTTTGCAACGCAAGCACAAGTGAAGCGATGCTCGTCAAGAGAAATTCCCAATTCTCAAGTGAACCAAGAATTCATCCGGCTCCACCAGAATCGTTCGATCCTAAAAACTAAAAAAGGACCAACGGTCTGGATGTGGCTGATGATTTTGGAGGTGTACTTCACCGCAGCTAGAGTCAACGAGGATCAAAAGAAAGTTAACCTCGAGGCCACCCTTTTGTGTGGCACGGCGTTCAATTGGTGGTCCAACCTAAAGACCATCCAACGACAGCACGAGACCGGAGGAGCATCATCAACGAGTCATGGCGCCCGTCTCACATCATCGACCGCACATGTTCTACTCTTGGAGCAGATCAATCCACAACGGCAAGACGCTCTGATGCCACCAACCGACCGGAACTAACTCTCGCGTGCAATGCTTGTACACTTTGGACGATTGAACAAGAAACCCGACGCACGGTTCAAGCTCCAGCGCCTACGCCATCAGTCTAGCGTGGCGGAGTACACACGGAGATTCCGCAAAATCATCACCGTAGCAGACATCGCGTCTGACGAACTCTGTTTTCACTAGAACAACGGCCTCAAGTGAGATATCCGGCAAGCAATTGCTATTTTTCGCATACAGAATGACATGCTGCAAACATTTGCGACAACAGAAAGGATCGACAGCACCGACAACAACGCCCGGATCTAGGAATCCTACGGCTGGCAACCTCCTAACCACAACTATCATGGAAATGGAAAAAACTAGTCGACGGACTCCTCGACTACGATGGAAGTGGACACCGTTGACCTAAGAGATATGCGATCCTACTACAACTCCGGAGAATTCGCGCACATCACTCGAAATTGTTGGAGCAAGCAGCAAGCCAAAACAGGGGAGGAGTAAGAAAAAAGGTCCCAAATGCTCCTGTGCCCATGGTTTTGCCATGTTTAGCAGCGCTGTCCAAAGTCAAAATCGACATGACAGCGGTGCCCATGTTTTTGAATAAGCGATCGAAAACGGGATTCAACTTTGCTCTCGAAGTCGGCCGTCGCTGACTTCGAGAGCGAAGTCAACGACTTCTGACACCGGCCTCACCGATGTCAGAAGTTGCCATGTCGCGAGTTTTGGAGTTTGCAAGTACGGACTCCAAAACTTGCGACAGGGTGCGCCGCATCTTGCAACCCCCCCCCCCCCCCCCCCCCCCCCCCCCCCGAATATGCGACAAACCCCCTAGTGACACTAGGGGTTTTGGGTTTTATTGTTTTACTTGCCCGGGCATCTGTTGGGCCCGCCGCATCTCACAAACCCCACCAAACCTATTACAACACCCCTAGTTTACATGGGAGGTTTGGGTTTTATTTTTTTACTTGCCCGGGCATCTGCTGGGCCCCGTGGTAGCGGGGCCCGGCAGATTCCCTTTCTTCTATCACACGTGCGTCGCATCTTGCAACCCCCCCCAAACCTATGACAAACCATTTAGTTTAAATTGGGGGGTTTGGGTTTTGCTTTTTTCCTTGCGCGGGCATCTGCCAGGCCCCGCGGTAGCAAGGCCCGGCAGATTCCCTTTCTTCTATCACACGTGCGCCGCATCTTGCAAACCCCCCAAACCTACGACAAACCCCCTAGTTTAAATGGGGGGTTTTGCACGGTCATCGCGAGCTCGCAGGGAGGTTTCGCCGTAGAACCCCTCCTGCGAGCTCGCGATGACGGGCGAAGTTTGGCTCCGCCCTCGAAGTCAAAATCCACGTCAAATCCGGTGAATACATGAAGTATATGACAGTGGTGCCCATTTTTGCTCGAAGAACGACAAACATGGGCATCGTTGTTTTGTCGTTGAAAACCATGGACAACGTTGGTTTATCTGGCGAAACGACGGACATATTAGAAGTCCATCCAAAAGAAATTGAGTCGAGAAACGACAAAGAGCATAAGCAAAAGGCACAACTCTTTTCCGTGATGAGCGATGTGTGCCGAACGATTGCCCACATTGCCGTAGAGGGTTTCTGAGATCGCAAAGTTTGACGAGGGGTACGAGGACCACCAACTAGCGATTCTACAAAAGGTTCAACCTCAAAGATGCTGAAGTCATAAAACCATACCGGCACTATTGGATGGAGGAGCTTCACACAGCTTCGTAAGCAATGACATGGTTTGCAAACAAGGTTTACAGACCATACCAGGGGTGTTTGAAGGAAAAACTGTCCACGGGGGACCCCAAATACAGAGACTCCGAGAACCACTACAACTAAAAGTGGGAGATCTTCGGGATGAAACGGTCTGGAGGTCTTGTCCAATGAGCGATCACGAGATCATTCTCAGACAAGATGTCTTGTACCGGTACAATCCGCAGGTTGACTAGAACAGCGGCAACATCTAAGTGGAGATTGGCGGTGCTAGACGACAACTTCTGCGTGCGGGACGGAAGCTGACAGTGGAAGCAGCAGGGGTAGAAACAGTAGAGGAAGTGAAGGAAGCCAAAATGCAATAGAAGGTATAGCCAATACCCCTCAACGTGGCCAAGCACTGTGTACAACGAGGGGCTCGTGCATGGCTCATGCATCTCGAGCCAATAGGAGAAGCAGAAGTGGCGATAGCTGACTCATCATTGGTCTCATCAGCTTCATCAGCCTCAACAAAGTTCACGGTGGTACGTGAAGAGTTTGCATATCTCGTCAAGGAGTTTGCGGACGCCTTCCTTGATGAACTTCCAAAAACCTTTCCTCCACAACGAGACATTGACCATCGCATCGAGCTAAAGTTGGGCAGCAGACCTACCGTTCAAGGGGCCTGTTAGATGAGCGATTACAAGCTGACGGAGCTGAAAAAGAAGCTCGATGAGATGCTTGGTTAGGGGTTCATCCGCCCATCCATGCCAGCGTATGCTGCACAAGTACTATTTGTGAAAAAGAAAATTGGTGAGATGCAAAAGTGCGTGGATTATCATGCATTGAACGACGCGACTGTCAGGAACCGCTACCCTCTCCCTCGAGCCGACAGTTTTTTTGACGAACTCCAAGGAGCCCGAATTTTCAGCAAAATTGACTTATGCAGCGGATATCACAAGATGTGCATGGCAGGCACCGACATCAAGAAGACAGCATTCCAAATTTGTTACGGGCAGTTTGAGTTCATGCTTATGCCGCTTGGATTCACAAATGCCCCAGGGATGTTCATGGCGGCAATGATCAACATTTTCTATCCGTACATTGACAAATTTACTGTGGTGTACCTTGACAACATTCTGGTGTACATCCGCACCATGCAGGAGCACGATGGACATCCTCAAAAAGTCCTCAAAGTCTTACAAAGAGAGAAATTTTTAAAAAAACTCTCAAAATGCGACTTCGGTTGTCGTTCGGTCGAGTTTTTGGGTCACGTCATCAACGGTGGGTGGATCACCATTGTAGCGGGAGGGCCAGTTCGGCCCTCCATCCTCGCAGAAGCAAGGGGTGGTTGCGCACCACCCCTCGCATCAGCGAGGGCTGGCCGGCGGCCAGCACTTTACTCGCCGCCGGTCAGCTCGCTGCAAGCCGGCCAGCTGACAGGCGCCGAGCGCGGCCTGAGCCCGATTGGTGGCTGAGGGGCCGCGAGGGCGTTGAGGGCAAGGCCTCATGGCCTTGTGCCCTTGCCCCAACTTGCCCTCCTTGCAAGCGAGCAAGCGAGGACGAGGGAGGGGGGCGAGGGATGAGAGACGAGAAAAAGTTGGCACCGAATTGCTAGCATGCCTTGCACACGACGATTTCACGCCAGAACGTCAAAAACATAAATCAAATCTTCTTTGCTAAAAACTTGGACATAAAAACAACGGAATAACTTGTGTGAAAAACACAAGTTCAAGGTAAAGCCCCCGGTTTGGGTCCCAAAACCAGGGGTAAGGCTAAGAACGGAAATGGGCTTCCGGAGACTCGAAATATTCGAGTCTCCCTCCTCTGGGTCGTTGATGACCATTGCCCCTCTGTCCTATGAGAACGCCATTCTACAAACTCCAACAACGACTTCAGAGCAGGAGATGGAAACTCGACCCGTTACACTGGTAGCAGAGCGAGAAGACCCCCGCGACTGCGTTGTATATAAAACGCCGCTGACAGCTTCAAGCAGCAGCAAAAACGCCATAAGGGACTACGTCATCTATAATTCACGGATTGAAGTGCCGTAAAGTGCTTTGGAGAGCCGAGAAAAGGTTGTACTTGGGAGAGCCTTTTCCTTCCAACATCTCCTTACCTCCAGGGGGCTAGTGGCGTTTTCTTGGAATGGGGTGGGGAGTTCCCACCCTAAAAAACCACAAAATCTCCACCATGTACAAGAATGCTTCCTCCCTCCCTCATCCAAAAATTGGGGCAACTTCCTTTCCCAAGACCAGGGACTTCCATGACGTGAGAGCACCCTAAAAAGGTGGGTGTCACCTTGAAGGGTCTTGACCACACTCCAACGCCGCTGGTTCAAGGAAGACGCCGCCAAGGGGCGCGAGGTGTGCGAAAGACTCAAGAGGAGGCCAAAAAAGACAGAAGACAAAGGGAGGACAAGAGGTTAGACGAGGGAGTGAAGGAGTTGCTAGGTTTTGGTAGAACTCCTTCCCCTTTCTTTGTCCTTGTTTTGTGAGCGTCACTCACATTTGTTTTTTACATTCCCTTGTACTCTAATGTTTTCTTTGCCTAGGTACTAGCCCTTACAAATCACCGTGAGTCACGGCTTAGGAAGACTAGTTCCAAAAACTACAACCTTGTGCTGATGTGGTGGCCTAGGAACATAAAAATCAAATTCATAATTGCCTCGCCAATCGTGAGAGCAAGACTTAGGATGCGATCCTCCTCAAAGTTGTGGGGTGACCCTCACAACGATCTTCACATGCTTGTTGCACAGGCAACAAGTTGGCAAGTGCCGGACTGTCCAAGACCAACAAGGGCAAGGTGGTGACGGCCTCACCACATGCCCTCGGCGGAATCCAAATTTTGGGAGCCGCCACCGTGAGCACAGTTGCCAGCCGAAAGGCAGCCGTGCCACCTAAGACAACCGACGCCAACTTCAGCAACACCGAGAAGCATGTGGAGGCCGGGAAAGTGCTTGTTGAGTATGCCGATGTGCACGTGGGTGACCCCCATAGGACGGACGATGTGATGGAAGAGGATCTCCTGGAGGGAGACCCCGACGAAGAGCACGACACCGACGATGACGAAGGCGATGAGGATCCCGATCATCGCCATCGTCGTGTGGCAAACTCAAGCCAATTACTCGAGAAGGGTAAGGTGCTTGCTGCATTGCTTGAAGGTGCACATGGTAGCGAGGCTGCCAAGAGAAGCAAAGGCATCAAACGCAGCCACGCGGGAAGTTCCCGTGAGAACGAGCCGGATGATTTCGTCGCGGAGGCAATTTGCAATGACCACCGTAGGCTTGTTGAGTTTGCTGCCGAGGCGGCAGGTCGACTGAAGATCACAACGGACAATGGAGGTACAGCACCACTCAGAGGAGTGGGGGCAGACCCCCCTTCCTCCGATGTGGCCACCATGGGATAAGGCAGTGTCCACTCGAGTGTCGTCGTTGACGACAGCCTCATTCGGAAGGTGGGACTTCTGGGAGGCGTGTACCCTCCTACAGTGGGTTAAGGTGCACGGACAATGTGAGGCCCTGTAGGCTATCGCCAATGCTCTGACGACATGAGAGCTGAAGTTTGCATTTGCCAACCTGCTCGCCCACATCGGGCAGAGCATCACGGACTCAGATTGTGATCGCCAGTTGCAGTGCCTCGCCGCCCAAGAGGCAAGCCACCAATGCGACTACCTTGATAAGGCGTTGCAAAGCATGACCCAGGTGCGGATATAACAGTAAGCGAAGTGTGGTGTTGTTGTTGATGCCACTGCCGGTGGCAACGACGACTTGCCTACCTCGACGACTTTGGGGCCGGTCATGAACACGTCCTTCCTCCATAGTGTGGAGATCTTCCGGAAGGGCGTGAAGCTTACCAAAAGGCTGAACCGCATGGAGCACGTCCTACGCATCCACAAGGCTCTACTCAATCAACGGGCTAACCTTGCCACAATGCGGCTTGAAGACAAGCTCTTCAAGTACGTGGTCAAGGAGTGGAGTGCATAGAGGCCCCACCTTGAGTGGCATCCGATGCCGTGGGAAGCTTTCTGCGCAATCATGCGCAAGAAGTGTACCCAACGTAAGGAGGAACAGCGTGCCTTCCACAAGATCAAAGACTTCAAGCAGTAAGGTAACTTTCTTGAGGCCTACTTGACCGAGTTTACTGTGCTCTTAGAGGAGGCCGAAAGCTTCATCGAGAGCGACGGTACCCAGACCTTCAAGTACCCAGAGTGCTTGCTGTTGGAGTACTTGCGCAATGATCTTTCTAGGAAGAAACTGAAGGAAAAGACCACCACGAACGCAAAGGGCCAAGCTTGGACAGGCTGGAGGGTAGTGCGAGACTACATGAGCAAAGTATTTTCGGCAAACCCGAAGCAATACTCGGATGTACGGCCAAACGTACATACACTGCAAGGTCGCGATGCACGCATGGATCCTATAGGGGCTTGAGGGACGGCCGGGCAGCGGGGCAGGGTCAAGGGCAAGCAGCCGGCAAACCCCCCAGGCAAGAAGACTGGTGGAAACAAGCCCCCCAACCACAAGCGTGGCCGCGACAATGACGAGCTGCAGGTGGCACGCGAGTGTTGTAAGATGGCCTTCCGCGAGGGATTGTTCCACAGCTACATGTAGCCCAGACACTTCACAAAATAGTGCCCTAAGGCTGCTGGTGGTGGACAAGAGGCCGCGGTGTTAGCCGCAGTAGTAGCACCTCAGAGAAGGGTGCAGCAGGAGGCCATGGACAGGGCCATGGACAGGGTCGTGGTCGTGGCAATGGGCTCGGTCGTGGTAACGGACACGGCCGTGGGGCGGATTTTTCCCCACCCCTGAGTGATGTTCGTGCGGACCACTCAGGGGTAAAACTGGATCACGAGTGTGGATTCATGTTTTAAGAGGAGGATGCTAAACAATTTGAGTTTTTGACGAGTTCAAACTTCTCCGTTGTTTTATCCCCTCTCATTGAACCTCATTCTACACTTGCTTATTGACATTGCCCACTAAATCGTGCATTACCAGACGAGATGCATGACCAAAACTGCTTAGTGGTGGCGACACCGACCACTGTGCAAGAATTGTGTAATATAGTCATTGAAGCAAATGTCCACAAAACAATGAGTTCAATCACGTTTGCAGTACCTTTAGTCAATGACTTCGACCCAGTGAAGCTTAAAGACTGGAAAGTGCTAGCCAAATTCACACGTTCCCACAAGATATGGACTTGAGTAGGTGAATCGTGGGAGCTACGGTGTCCGTCGTCTAGATTCCGTGTTTATCACAAACTCGGCTTGTCATCGTCAAGCCTGTTCACTTGGAAAAGTGGAGGCAACATGACGATGCAGTTCAAAGGAAACCTTGTTGGTGCTCATCTAAACGTACTTGCTGACACTAGAGGAGATGACTCCTTTGTTAGCCTTCGCTTTACCTAACAGGTTGGCTTGAACTACGAGCCATCGAATAGCGCAGTTGTTGTCGGTGAAAACCGTACGGTACCCATGATTGGTACTTGTAAAGCAAAAATTTGTATTCAAGGGTACATACAGAGTGTCATGTTGAAGGCACTCAACCTTCTTGACCCGTTTGACGTGGTGCTGGGAAATCCTTGGCTCTGTGAAAACAAGACTCTAATGTGCTTTGAATCAAAGTGTTTGATCCTCCAAAAGGGGCGGCATCGCTTTATGTTGATTCCGAGTACGAAGTTATTGCCAACCTGACTCAAAGTCCATGCCAGCTTGTCTACGATGCAGGTCAAGAGACGTATTCGACAAGGTTGTCAATACTTCTTTGCTCAGCTACAGAAAATGGAGAACGAAGTCAAGGAAGAAACGCCACAAGAGATCAAATCTCTATTGTCAGAGTTCTCGAACGTATTCCAAGACCCACAAGCTGGGATTCCACCACAAAGACACATAGACCACACAATTCCATTGCAAACGAAGGCGACTCCTTTGTTTAGACCCATGTATTACCTTAGTCCAACAGAAAGGCAAGAGGCCGAACGTCAAATCAACGAGTACCTTGCCAAAAGGATGGATCGAGCCAAGTACCTTGTTGTACGGTGCGCTGATATGTTTTGTGAACAGAAAGAATGGTTGTTTATGCATGTGCATGGATTACCGGGTGTTGAACAAGTTGACGGTGAAAAATCGATTCCCCTTACTACAAATTGAGGACCTTTTTGACCAACTCCAAGGGGCAAACGTAGTTTTGTCCTTGGATTTGTCTCAAGCGTACCATCAAATCCGCATCACGGCAGATGATGTGGCCAAAATCGTGTTTTGAACGCACATGGGACACTATCAGTTCCGAGTGTTATGTTTACAAGGAGAAATGAACGGAATGTTTACCAAGCAACTCTGTCAGTTTGTCCTGGGTTACATAGATAACATCTTGGTTTTCTCTAAATCAATGGAAGAGCACATAAAACATCTACGCGAAGCCCTCGCAATCCTTTGGGAATCGACATTTTATGCCAAAGTGAGCCAGTGCAAGTTTGCACAAGATGAGCTTGAATACCTTGGATACATCGTCAGCAAGGACGGCATCCGTGTCGACCCACAAAAGGTCCAAGCCGTTGTAGACTTGCCAGGCCTGGAAAATATTGGGAAGATTTGGTCCTTCCTTTGCCTTGTAAACTACTTTTGACGGATTATGCAACGGTATTCGACCCTGGTAGCACCGCTAACCAGGCTCAAGCGAATAGAGATCTGATTACAAGAACGCTTTTCTCAAATTCAAAGAGCTTCTATCCACAGCGCCCATCCTAGCACTTCCGGATCCATCGCAACCATGGGAGGTTCGATGTGATGCGTTGGTAGTAGGACTCCGAGGTGTCCTCATGCAGAACGGTCACCCAGTTGCGTATGAGAGCCAAAATTTCATAAAAAATGCAGTACATGACTGGGGATCAAGAGCTCCATGCGGTAGTTCACACTTTCAGGATGTGGCATTGCCACCTCGAGGGTGCTGAAGGGGGTATGACGCTCGTGACCGACCATAACCCATTGGTGTTTTTCCAAACACAAACGAACGTATCAAGACGACAGGCGTGTTGGAGCAAATACTGAGCCGATTCTCCTTCACATGGGAATATAGGCCATGATGCATCAATGTGGCCGATCCACTAAGCCAACAACCTGTGGAAAGTAAAGCAACCGCCAAGTCTGTGGGTGTTTTATTGGTATTGCAACAGCAATAGTACAAGCACCAAATCCCCTCGTACCTCTGTGGCAACCACCACGAGCGATTATCCATTAGAACGGTTTTGTAAACAAGATCTGGACAGAGTACTGTGTGGATTATTGGTTTCAAGAATCTAAAAACCTGGACAAGTACGGATTGGTGGAGGCCACAGGAATCTTCTAGCTCAGAGAACAAGTTGTGACAAACTCGGGAGACCTTCAAGCAAAGATTATCTCCCAGTTCCATGACCCGCTAGTCACACGTCATGTTGTACCTTGAAATACGGGACATGCACTCTTGTTCCACTATTGGTGGCTAGGATGGAGTGTCGATGTCCGTAAGTATTGCATGACATGCGACCCATGTCTTTGGAATAAGGTTAGTAGCAAGAAGCTTGTTGGACTCCTCCAACAGCTTCCCATTCCTAGGATTCCATGGGAGTGCGTTAGCATAGACTTCATTACTAGTCTTCTCGACACGAACCGTGGCACGATGCAATACAAGTAGTTGTGGATCTTCTGACTAAGATAACACACTTCATTCCTACAACCACTGATGTGAACGCAGAGGAGACCGCTTGTCTCTTCTTTGAGGATGTCTTAAAGTACCACGGCTTGCTGTTGCGCATTATCTCTGATCGAGATGCAAAGCTTGCTAGTAAGTTATAGCAAAAGGTGCACGAGTACTTCGGCAGGGAGTCACAAATGTCTACAGTATTTCACCCTCCAAATGATGGACAAATACAGTGCATGAACCGCACTTTGGAAGAAGTGCACCACATGTACGTGGACCCTGCCATGAATGACTGGGATGAATTCGTGGCACCGACAAAGTTTACAGTGAATGACTCGGTGAATGACTCTACAAAGTTTACACCGTTTGTGTTTAATAATGGTTGGCATCGAGTGGTGTCCTCTTCATTGGTGAAGAGTGGGAGTACAAGAGGACAGGTTCCTTATGCTCAAGCCTTTGTCGAGCACATGGACTCCTTGTTACAAGAGAGGAAGGGTCACCTTCAAGCTACTCGACAACGACAAAAGGCATATGCCGACAAAAGTCACCGTGAGGTCTCGTTTGACATTGGTGACAATGTGTTGCTTAGCACTAAGAATCTTCGGCTGAAGTGGATTAGGCCGTTTCCCATCGTTGCACGCATCGGGCCTGTGTCATCCTGATCGCTTCTTCTACCGAGTATGAAGATACATGACGTGTTTCATGTGAGCCTGTTGGCTCCATACATGACAGAGGGAACCGTTCAGCCACCACTGGTAGTCCTTGCTGTCGATGGCCAATACGAGGTTCTTTGCCTACTCCAGCACTGAGAGCGTACTCTCCGTTCAAGGGTTGTTAGGGAATACCTCATTCATTGGGCCGGGTGTGGACCTGAACATGACTCATGGGAGCCCAAATCTCGGTTGCCCACAGCGGTGGTCAACAAGTATTGGAGCAAGCTGGCAACACGCACAGATCGACGCGTATCAGGGGGCACGGCCTAAATGCGGAAAATTGAGCAACATTACCGCAGGGAAGCATTCATGGACTGCAATCATTGGAGGTTGGGGATGCCCAACATGGTTGTCGCGTGGACGCTCCAGCCTAAAGGGCGAAGGTCGCTAGCCGTGTAGACCGACAAGGTGCAGCTAAGGTCCTAGTGCCATGCACGTGTTCATGTTTAGATGGTGATTAAAGTTATTGATTTTCTTTCACAATGTTGATGACTCAGTGACTGAAATTCTTGCTTGTTGTTCATGAACCGGGATGGTTCATAACATGTGGGGAGGAATGTAGTGGGAGGGCCGGTTTTGCCCTCCCTCGTCTCTGAAGCAAGGGGTGGTTGCGCAACAGTGAGCTGGCCGTCGGTCCACGAAAAGGAGATGTTGGCGGCCGTGCACACGTTCAAGATGTGGCGATGCTACATGGAGTGTCGTCAAAGCATCGTGCGCACCGACGACCACGAGTAGAAACATTTGAAGACAGCCACATCTCAGCCAACTTTAACCCCGATGGATGGAGTATCTTGAGTCTGGGTTTGACCACAAAATTGAGCACAGGCAAGGAAAAACCAATCCGTTGGACACACTCAGCCACCGACCAGATTTGATGATCGACGTGGTAAGCCTACAACTACAGCGAGACCCCGTCGATGAGCAACACATCTCAAGGAATCTGGATTTGTAAAGATGCATCAAGCATATTCACCGTCGATTCTTGAAGACCCCTGACTTTCTCGGCGGACCTTCTCAAATCCAAGCACTCACGACGCGACCTCGCACGAGTTGCTCGAAAATCGACCCAACGACTCCGACTGTGCTTCATTAGCAACTCGTCACTTAAATGTATATGTTTGACCATTTCGATGCTTTTCATCAAAGTACACTTGCCGCAAATTATTAAATGCTCAAGTTTCCCAAATTATAAATCATTTTTTCCGTCGCAACTTCTACCTGTTCACCATCTACGCTCCGTTCGGCGTCATAGTGGGGATGCATCCGACCATGCCCATTGCTATTTCTACATGCAAGAGTTTACCTTATAGCCATGTCAATGGAGCTGTATCATAGAGGCTACAATTCACCTAGGATAATTCATTTGGCTTATTGCTCACAGATAAAGGCTGGGCCTAACCGCGTTGGGCAGTGCGTGAGGTTGTCAAGCTTATTCCAGAGGAGTGGTCAGTGCTCAATGGTCTGATTGGTGAGCTTAGTACAAGTTGAAAGCCTATATTTGTGGATTCATAAACCAGACTCTGTGGAAAATGGAATGATAGGGAATGCGGGTCATGGTATCCTTTGTGTGGAGATTCATTGTTATGTAGCAATTTTTTTACTCAATGATAAACAAGTACAACTGTAGCTGCAGCTCTTCTCTTTCCATTTAGGGGATGAATGAAGAGGAGAGGAGTGATAAGGGGAACCCGAAGAAACCCTATAGTGTACAAAAATCAATTTCATGAGCGTTTGACAACAAAGGAAGCAAGTACGGGTATTAAATTGGATTCCTTCATCTATTGGATAGATGTTGGGGGTAGGTCAATTTGGGATCATGCTCAAAGAGGTATGCGCGGTTAAGGAAGTCACAATCCTGTTTACGTCTAGCCAAAAGAAAGCAGGGAGATGTTTCGGTTCTAAGTGCATATTGGTGGATATCATACAATGGAAGGAGAGGATTAAGAGTACAATGATTAATGATGAAAATTGGATGGTCATCATGTACAATTAATGATGAATCCTTAGTGGAAAGATTAGGAGCTTGATTAAAATCTTGTATTCCACATGCAAGAGAAGCCATAGGGCATGTGAGAGAGAAGATAACCGTATAACTCGCCTGGGTTCCCATCTTGCGTTCAGATTGATGAGAGGCCTAAGAAAGGATTTCTTTTAGAACATCATGGAGAGCAAGACGAGGTTTTAGTGAGGCATTTCAGTTAGAGGGTGTATATTTACTACGCCAAGGTAAAAGGAAGGAGAAGAATTTCCAGATCGAGGGTGGTCATGGTAAATGCAGAAGTAAAATTTCTCAATGAGGGAGTCCATTTTGTCAAAAGGAGAAGGTAGACTGAAATATTTTTCTTTTACACTTTCACATGGTGTGCATACATTTTTTATTCATGTTTCTAAAAATTTAGGAGAAGACATGGAGGGATGCTGTTGAAATCAATTCATATGTGTTGGACTTTGGACGATAGAAGTAGGGGTGGGATAAGGGGAAGTGTATGATGTAACTGTATACAACGTTAAAGAATACTTTGAAGATTTGTGCATCAGATATATACACCAGTGTAATTTAGTATGCCATACATTCCATGGTGAGAGGGGAGGAGGAGAGGGAACGTGTGTGAGAAAATATGAGACAATGTACTTTTGTTTGAATTCAAGTGTATTGAATTCAAGCATTTACTTCATGTACTAGCTACATGTTTCACGATGTGAGTGCCAGGTCAGAGTAGTATGTATTTGTTTTGAAAAGGGGGATGAAGGGGAGGGAAAAGTGTATGAGGTAAGGGTATTGGATAGTGCACTTCGTTCGGCTGACTTTTGTACAAGATGTGTACCTTAGTGTATTGTACGTGCTACCAATTTTTGCTTGAAGTGTAGATTGATAGGAGCTGGTCTTTTAGTAGTTGGGGGGGGGGGGGGATTGTATGAGGAGAGTGTACAGGTTGCTTTATTTCTCTTTCAATTGAAGTGTATTAGGTGTGTAAAAATTTGTAGTATGATTCGTGGTGCGATCTGTACCTTTTTCAGGGAAAACTTAGCCATGAGGTCGGGACTCGTATGGCAGTCGGGGATATTGGCCAAGGTGCGACAGGTTTTGGGAATGGTGGAGTCCACTGGGCCTCTCGTTATGAACACAAATCATATGGGTTAGTTCGTGTGTGACATGGAGTTCCGAACTTGCCCTACGGATGAATACATGTCCTTGATTGGCCGGGATTGGTTGCAAACCTGAAATCAAGAGGTTGATTGGAGGTGCACCTGAATTGTTGTGAATGTGAATGGGAAGAATCTCACTTTGTCACTATGGCGTGTAAGTGAATTGGATTTGGTGGAAGTGGGAAAGCAGTTGCATGTCATCAACTTGCAGCAGTAAAAACAGTGCAAGCACTAGGATGGCCAGGCATACTTGGCATACGCACGTAAACACAAATTCACTAGTGCAACATATGTTAGTAGTTGAAGCAGAGGAGGTGCAGCCGATGGAAGACGAGGGAGCTCCAGAGCTACCTCTCGGCGTTGGGGAGCTGCTTAAGGAGTTTTTGGATGATTTTCTTAGGAGCTATCAAGGGGGCTACCGCCATGGCGCGGCATTGACCATAAGATAAAGGTGGTGCCAGGATATTCACCAATGTTTTGGTCTTACAATTTGTATGAGCAACGTAGAGCTTACGAAGCTTAAGAAGAAGTGGGGAGAGTCGGTGAACCAGGGGTTCATCCCACAGTCAATTCATCAATACTCGTCGCAGATTTTGTTCTTCAAGAAGAATTTTGGAGGAATTTGGATGTGCATGGAATACCAGACGCCCAACAACATCATGGTGAAGAACTGCTACCCGTTGCTATGTGTCGAGGGCTTGTGCAACCAGCTGCAAAGAACGCTTGTGTTCAGAAAGTTGGACCTTAGATCAAGGTAGAACAAAACACGCATTATTCAGGAATATGTGGACAAGACTGTGTTTTATACATGTTGTGGTGACTTTGATCTTCTTGTGATATCCTTCAAGCTAACGTCTATGCCTACTACATTCATGACACTAATGAATAGGGTGTTCAAACCCAAAATGGGAGGTATGGTTTATCATGTCCATTTTTTACACACTTTCCAGTGTGTATTAAGTTATGTAGAGATAGGAAGTTTCTATGAAAGTGTGGTGTATAAAACTATACCTAACTTACCTGAAGGCTTGATTAAAGTAGGCGTGGAAATTTTTACATGGAACAACAGAATGAAATGGTTAAAAGAATTACAGAGGACTTTAAAAAAATCAAAGACTATTCCACATGGTTTGAATTTTTGTGATAC
Source organism: Penium margaritaceum (assembly GCA_023375785.1). Lineage (NCBI taxonomy): Eukaryota > Viridiplantae > Streptophyta > Zygnematophyceae > Desmidiales > Peniaceae > Penium > Penium margaritaceum. The sequence continues at coordinate 32,064 of SZWC01020125.1, forward strand.
TGGCATCGTTTGTGTCAAGAGCGGATTCGAAACACAAAACAATAACTTATGACATTGGTGCCTCGTGGGGGGTCGACTGCGAGCACGTGGAGACCACCCACCACCATGCGAGCAGTGTTGCCACACGAGCGAGGTTCCCTCCCTCCCTCCCACCCCCCCCCCTCCCTCCCCCCCTGCTCATCCAATTTGTCTATGGGGAGTGTATGGAGCGGTGTATCTGTTGCAAACTGAAACATGTACACAAGTGTCTCTTTTGATTTTTTGTATTGTTTCCTCGACAGTTAACTTGCTAGAATAAACTCGTGCCCTGTTGATGACCAAACCACAATACAATTTCCAATTCACTCGACACGTACACATTGTACTTCAGGAAGGGGGGTTCTATCATTTTCAGATTGACTCCCCCCCCCCCCCCCCCCCCCCCCCCCCCCCCA
>SZWC01020126.1:18707-31849 GCA_023375785.1 Penium margaritaceum
TTGTGCCAGAGTTGTGCCAGAGTTGTGCCATAGTTGTGCCAGAGTTGTGCCAGAGTTGTGCCAGAGTTGTGCCAGAGTTGTGCCAGTGTTGTGCCAGAGTTGTGCCAAATTTGTGCAAGAGTTGTGCCAGAGTTGTGCACGAGTTGTGCCAGAGTTGTGCCATAGTTGTGCCATAGTTGTTCTACAGGTGTGGCAGAGTTGTGCCAGAGTTGTGCCAGAGACGTGCCAAAGTTTTGCCTGAGTTGTGCCAGAGCTGTGTCATAGTTGTGCCAGAAGTATGCCAGAGTTGTGCCAGAGTTGTGCCAGAATTCGGCAGAGTTGTGGCAGAGTCGTGGCAGAGTTGAGCCGGAGTTCTGTGAGTTGTTCTAGAGTTGTGCCAGAGTTGTGCCAGAGTTGTTCCAGAATCGTGTCAGAGTTGTCCCAGAGTTGTGTCAGAGTTTTGCAAGAGTTGTGCCAGAGTTTCGCCAGAGTTGTGCCAGAGTTGAGCCGGAGTTGTGCCAGAGTTGTGCTAGAGTTGTGCCAGAGTTGTGCCAGAGTTGTGTGAGAGTTGTGCTAGAGTTGTGCCAGAGTCGTGCCAGAATTGTGCCAGAGTTGTGCTAGATTTGTGCCAGAGTTGTGCCACTGTTGTGCCAAAAATGTACCAGAGTTGTGCCAGAGTTGTGTGAGAGTTGTGCTAGAGTTGTGCCAGAGTCGTGCCAGAATTGTGCCAGAGTTGTGCTAGATTTGTGCCAGAGTTGTGCCACTGTTGTGCCAAAAATGTACCAGAGTTGTGCCAGAGTTGTGTGAGAGTTGTGCTAGAGTTGTGCCAGAGTCGTGCCAGAATTGTGCCAGAGTTGTGCTAGATTTGTGCCAGAGTTGTGCCACTGTTGTGCCAAAAATGTACCAGAGTTGTGCCAGAGTTGTGTGAGAGTTGTGCTAGAGTTGTGCCAGAGTCGTGCCAGAATTGTGCCAGAGTTGTGCTAGATTTGTGCCAGAGTTGTGCCACTGTTGTGCCAAAAATGTACCAGAGTTGTGCCAGAGTTGTGTGAGAGTTGTGCTAGAGTTGTGCCAGAGTCGTGCCAGAATTGTGCCAGAGTTGTGCTAGATTTGTGCCAGAGTTGTGCCACTGTTGTGCCAAAAATGTACCAGAGTTGTGCCAGAGTTGTGTGAGAGTTGTGCTAGAGTTGTGCCAGAGTCGTGCCAGAATTGTGCCAGAGTTGTGCTAGATTTGTGCCAGAGTTGTGCCACTGTTGTGCCAAAAATGTACCAGAGTTGTGCCAGAGTTGTGTGAGAGTTGTGCTAGAGTTGTGCCAGAGTCGTGCCAGAATTGTGCCAGAGTTGTGCTAGATTTGTGCCAGAGTTGTGCCACTGTTGTGCCAAAAATGTACCAGAGTTGTGCCAGAGTTGTGTGAGAGTTGTGCTAGAGTTGTGCCAGAGTCGTGCCAGAATTGTGCCAGAGTTGTGCTAGATTTGTGCCAGAGTTGTGCCACTGTTGTGCCAAAAATGTACCAGAGTTGTGCCAGAGTTGTACTAGAGTTGTGCCAGAGTTGTGCAAGAGTTGTTCTACAGTTGTGGCAGAGTTGTGCCAGAGTTGTGCCAAAGATATGCCCAAGTTTTTCCTAAGTTGTGGCAGAGTTGTATCATAGTTGTGCCAAAATTTGGCAGAGTTGTGGCAGAGTTGTGGCAGAGTTGTGTGAGTTGTTCTAGAGTTCTGCCAGAGTTGTGCAAGAGTTGTGCCAAAGTTTGGCCAGCATTATGGCATAGGTGTGCCATAGCTGTGCCAGATTTAAGCCAGACTTGCGCCAGAGTTTTGCCAGGGTTGTGCAAGAGTCGTGCCAGAGTTGTGCCGTAGTTGTGCCAGAGTAATGCCAGACGTTGTGCCATAGTTGTGACATAGTTGTGCCTGAGTTGTGCCAGAGTTGTGGCAGAGTTGTGGCAGAGTTGTGGCAGAGTTGTGCCAGAGTTGTGGGTGAGTTGTTCCAGAGTTGTGCCAGAGTTGTGCCAGAGTTGTGCAAGAGTTGAGCGAGAGTTGTGCCAGAGTTGTGCTAGATTTGTGCCAGAGTTGTGCCAAAGTTGTGCCATAGTTGTGCCAGAGTTGTGCCAGAGTTGTCCCTGCATTGTGGCAGAGTTGTGCCAGAGTTATGCGAGAGTTTTGCCGGAATTGTGCCATACTTGTGCCAATGTTGTGCCTGAGTTGTGCTAGAGTTGTGCCAGAATCATGCCAGAGTTGTGCAAGAGATGTGCAGATTTGTGCCAGAGTTGTGCCAAAGTTGTGTCAGTGTTGTTCCAGTGTTGTGCCAGAGTTGTGCAAGAGTTCTGCTAGAGTTGTGCCAGAAGTGTGCCATAGTTGTGCCAGTGTTGTGCCAGAGTTGTGCCAGAGTTGTGGCAGAGTTGTGCGAGAGTTGTTCCAGAGTTGTGCCATAGTTGTGCCAGAGTTCTGCCAGAGTTGTCCAAGTGTTGTGCCAGAGTTGTGCCAGAGTTATACGATAGTTTTGCCGGAGTTGTGCCAGAGTTGTGCGAGATTTGTGCCAGAGTTTTTCCAGAGTTGTGCCAGAGTTGTGCTAGAGTTCTGCTAGGGTTGGACCAGAGTTGTGCCAGAGTTGTGCCAGGGTAGTGCCAGAGTTGTGCCAGAGTTGTGATAGAGTTGTGCCAGGGTAGTGCCAGAGTTTGCTAGAGTTGTGATAGAGTTGTGTCAGAGTTGTGCCAGAGTTGTGCCAGAGTTGTGCCAAAGTTGTGCCAGAGTTGTGCTAGAGCTGTGTCAGAGTTGAGCCAGAGTTGTTCCAGCGTTGTGCCAGAGTTGTGTCAGAGTTGTGCCAGAGTTGTGCCAGAGTTGTGCCAGAGTTGTGCTAGAGTTGTGCCAAATTTGTGCCAGAGTTGTGCCACTGTTGTGCCAAAAATGTACCAGAGTTGTGCCAGAGTTGTGCCAGAGTTGTGCCAGAGTTGTTCTACAGTTGTGGTAGAGTTGTGCCAGAGTTGCGCTAGAGATGTGCCAAAGTTTAGCCTAAGTTGTGCTAGAGTTATGTCATAGTTGTGCCAGAGTTATGCCAGAGTTTTGCAAGAGTTGTGCGAAAGTTATGCCACAGTTGTGCCAGAGTTGTGCCAGAATTTGGCAGACTTGTGGCAGAGTTGTGGCAGAGTTGTGCCAGAGCAGTGTGAGTTGTTTGAGAGTTGTGCCAGAGTTGTGCCAGAGTTGTGCCAGAGTTGTTCCAAGATTGTGCCAGAGGTGTGTCAGAGTTGCGTCAGAGTTTTTCCAGAGTTAGGCCAGAGTTGTGCCAGAACTGTGCCAGTGTTGAGATGGAGTTGTGCGAGAGTTGTGCTTGTGTTGTGCCTGAGTTGTGCAAGAGTTTTGCCAAAGTTGTGCCAGAGTTATGGGAGAGGTGTGCCATAGCTGTGCCAGAGTTGTGCCAGAATTGCGCCAGAGTTTTGCCACAGTTTTTCAAGAGCTGTGTCAGAGTTGTGCTGCAGTTTGGCCAGAGTAATGTCAGATCTTGTTCCATAGTTGTGACATAGTTGCGCCTGAGTTGTGCCAGAGTTGTGCCAGAGTTGTGCCATAGTTGTGCCGGAGTTGTGCCAGAGTTGTGCCTGAGTTGTGGCATGGTTGTGCCAGAGTTGTGCCAGGGTTGTGCGAGAGTTGTGCCACAGTTGTGCCAGAGCTGTGCCAGAGTTGTGCCAGAGTTACGCCAGAGTTGTGCGAGAGTTGTGCGAGAGTTCTGCAAAAGTTTTGCCAGAGTTGTGCCATTGTTGTGGCAGTATTGTGCTAGAGTTGTGCCATAGTTTTCCCAGAGTTGAGCCAGAGTTGTGCCATAGTTGTGCCACAGTTGTACCAGAGTTGTGCCCGGGTTGTGCGAGAGTTGTGTCAGAGTTGTGCCATAGTTGTGCCAGAGTTTTGCCAGAGTTGTGCCAGAGTTGTGCAAGAGATGTGCAGAGTTGTGCCAGAGTTGTGCCAAAGTTGTGCCAGTGTTGTGCCAGTGTTGTGCCAGAGTTGTGCCAAAGTTCTGCTAGAGTTGTGCCAGAAGTGTGCCATAGTTGTGCCAGTGTTGTGCCAGAGTTGTGCCTGAGTTGTGGGAGAGGAGTGCGAGAGTTGTTCGAGAGTTGTGCCATAGTTGTGCCAGAGTTCTGCCAGAGTTGTCCAAGTGTTGTGCCAGAGTTGTGCCAGAGTTGTACCATAGTTCTGCCAGAGTTGTGCCAGAGTTGTGCGAGATTTGTGCCAGAGTTTTGCCAGAGTTGTGCCAGAGTTGTGCTAGAGTTGTGCTAGGGTTGGACCAGAGTTGTGCCAGAGTTGTGCCAGGATTGTGCCAGAGTTGGACCAGAGTTGTGCCAGAGTTGTGCCAGAGTTGTGCCAGAGTTGTATCAGAGCTATTTCAGAGTTGTGCCAGAGTTGTGCCAGAGTTGTTCCAGCGTTGTGCCAGGGTTGTGCCAGAGTTGTGCCAGAGTTGTGCTAGAGCTGTGCCAGAGTTGTGTCAAAGTTGTGCCAGAGTTGTCCCAGAGCTGTTTCAGAGTTGTGTCAGAGTTGTGCCAGAGTTGTGTCAGAGTTGTGCCAGAGTTGTGCCAGAGTTGTGCTAGAGTTGTGCCAAACTTGTGCTAGAGTTGTGCCACTGTTGTGCCAAAAATGTGCCAGAGTTGTGCCAGAGTTGTGCCAGAGTTGTGCCAGAGGTGCTCTACAGTTGTGGCAGAGTTGTGCCAGAGTTGCGCTAGAGATGTGCCAAAGTTTAGCCTCAGTTGTGCTAGAGTTATGTCATAGTTGTGCCAGAGTTATGCCAGAGTTTTGCAAGAGTTGTGCGAGAGTTATGCCACAGTTGTGCCAGAGTTGTGCTAGAATTTGGCAGAGTTGTGGCAGAGTTGTGGCAGAGTTGTGCCAGAGTTATGCCAGAGTTTTGCAAGAGTTGTGCGAGAGTTATGCCACAGTTGTGCCAGAGTTGTGCTAGAATTTGGCAGAGTTGTGGCAGAGTTGTGGCAGAGTTGTGCCAGAGCAGTGTGAGTTGCTGGAGAGTTGTGCCAGAGTTGTGCCAGAGTTGTGCCAGAGTTGTTCCAAGATTGTGCCAGAGGTGTGTCAGAGCTGCGTCAGAGTTTTGCCGAGTTAGGCCAGAGTTGTGCCAGAATTGTGCCAGAGTTGTGCGAGAGTTGTACCAGAGTTGTGCCATAGTTGTGCCGGAGTTGTGCCAGAGTTGTGCCTGAGTTGTGCCATAGTTGTGCCGGAGTTGTGCCAGAGTTGTGCCTGAGTTGTGCCATAGTTGTGCCGGAGTTGTGCCAGAGTTGTGCCTGAGTTGTGCCATAGTTGTGCCGGAGTTGTGCCAGAGTTGTGCCTGAGTTGTGCCATAGTTGTGCCGGAGTTGTGCCAGAGTTGTGCCTGAGTTGTGCCATAGTTGTGCCGGAGTTGTGCCAGAGTTGTGCCTGAGTTGTGCCATAGTTGTGCCGGAGTTGTGCCAGAGTTGTGCCTGAGTTGTGCCATAGTTGTGCCGGAGTTGTGCCAGAGTTGTGCCTGAGTTGTGCCATAGTTGTGCCGGAGTTGTGCCAGAGTTGTGCCTGAGTTGTGCCATAGTTGTGCCGGAGTTGTGCCAGAGTTGTGCCTGAGTTGTGCCATAGTTGTGCCGGAGTTGTGCCAGAGTTGTGCCTGAGTTGTGCCATAGTTGTGCCGGAGTTGTGCCAGAGTTGTGCCTGAGTTGTGCCATAGTTGTGCCGGAGTTGTGCCAGAGTTGTGCCTGAGTTGTGCCATAGTTGTGCCGGAGTTGTGCCAGAGTTGTGCCTGAGTTGTGCCATAGTTGTGCCGGAGTTGTGCCAGAGTTGTGCCTGAGTTGTGCCATAGTTGTGCCGGAGTTGTGCCAGAGTTGTGCCTGAGTTGTGCCATAGTTGTGCCGGAGTTGTGCCAGAGTTGTGCCTGAGTTGTGCCATAGTTGTGCCGGAGTTGTGCCAGAGTTGTGCCTGAGTTGTGCCATAGTTGTGCCGGAGTTGTGCCAGAGTTGTGCCTGAGTTGTGCCATAGTTGTGCCGGAGTTGTGCCAGAGTTGTGCCTGAGTTGTGCCATAGTTGTGCCGGAGTTGTGCCAGAGTTGTGCCTGAGTTGTGCCATAGTTGTGCCGGAGTTGTGCCAGAGTTGTGCCTGAGTTGTGCCAGAGTTGTGGCAGGGTTCTGCCAGAGTTGTGCTAGAGTTGTGCCAGAGTCGTGCCAGAATTGTGCCAGAGTTGTGCTAGAGCTGTGCCAGAGTTGTGCCAGTGTTGTCCCAGTATTGTGCCAAAGTTGTGCGAGAGTTGTGCCATCGTTGTGCCAGAATTGTGCGAGAGTTGTGCGAGAGTTGTACCAGAGTTGTGCCAGAGTTGTGACAAATTGTGCCAGAGTTGTGCCACTGTTGTGCCAAATATGTGCGAGAGTTGTGCCAGAGTTGTGCCAGAGTTGTGCCAGAGTTGTGCCAGAGTTGTGCCAGAGTTGTGCCAGAGTTGTGCCATAGTTGTGCCAGAGTTGTGGCAGGGTTGTGCGAGAGTTGTGCCATCGTTATGCCAGAGTTGTGCCAGATTTGTGCGAGAGTTGTACCAGAGTTGTGCCAGAGTTGTGCCAGAGTTGTGCCAAAGTTTCTCTAGAGTTGTTCCAGATTTGTGCCAGAGTTGTGCCAGAGTTGTGCCATAGTTGTGCCAGAGTTGTGGCAGGGTTCTGCCAGAGTTGTGCTAGAGTTTCGCCAGAGTTGTGCCAGAGTTATGCAAGAGTTTTTCCAGAGTTGTGCCATAGTTGTGCCAGAGTTGAGCCAGAGTTGTGCCAGAGTTATGTAAGAATTGTGCCAGAGTTGTGCTAGAGTTATGCAAGAGTTGTGCCAGAGTTGTGCCAGAGTTGTGCTAGAGTTGTGCGAGAGTAGTGCAAGAGGTGTGCCTGAGTTGTTGGAGTGCTGTTTCATAGTTGTGCCAGAGTTGTGCCAGAGTTGTGCCAGAGTTGTGCCAGTGTTGTGCCAGAGTTGTGACAAATTGTGCCAGAGTTGTGCCACTGTTGTGCCAAATATGTGCGAGAGTTGTGCCAGAGTTGTGCACGAGTTGTGCCAGAGTTGTTCCATAGTTGTGCCAGAGTTGTGCCACAGTTGTTCTACAGTTGTGGCAGAGTTGTGGCAGAGTTGTGCCAGATACGTGCCAAAGTTTTGCCTGAGTTGTGCCAGAGCTGTGTCATATCTGTGCCAGAGGTATGCCAGAGTTGTGCCAGAGTTGTGCCAGAATTCGGTAGAGTTGTGGCAGAGTCTTGGCAGAGTTGAGCCGGAGTTCTGTGAGTTGTTCTAGAGTTGTGCCAGAGTTGTGCCAGAGTTGTTCCAGAATTGTGTCAGAGTTGTCCCAGAGTTGTGTCAGAGTTTTTCCAGAGTTGTGCCAGAGTTTTGTTAGAGTTGTGCCAGAGTTGAGCAGGAGTTGTGCCAGAGTTGTGCTTGTGTTGTGCAAGAGCTGTGCAAGAGTTGTGCCAAAGTTGTGCCAGAGTTCTGGCAGAGGTGTGCAATAGCTGTGCCAGAGTTGTGCCAGACTTGCGCCAGAGTTTTGCCGGAGTTGTGCAAGAGTTGTGCCAGAGTTGTGCCTCAGTTCTGCCAGAGTTATGCCAGACGTTGTGCCATAGTCGTGACATAGTTGTGCCTGAGTTGTGCCTGAGTTGTGCCAGAGTTGTGCTAGAGTTGTGCCAGAGTTGTGCCAGAGTCGTGCCAGAATTGTGCCAGAGTTTGCTAGAGTTGGACCAGAGTTGTGCCAGAGCTGTGCCAGAATTGTGCCAGAGTTGTGCTAGAGTTGTGCCAGAGTCGTGCCAGAGTTGTGCCAAAGTTGTGCAAGAGTTGTGCCACTGTTGTGCCCGAGTTGTGCCAGAGTTGTGCCAGAGTTGTGCTAGAGTTGTGCCAGAGTTGTGCAAGAGTTGTTCTACAGTTGTGGCAGCCTTGTGCCAGAGTTGTGCCAAAGATATGCCCAAGTTTTTCCTAAGTTGTGGCAGAGTTGTATCATAGTTGTGTCAGAGTTATGCCAGAGTTGTGCCAGAGTTGTGCCAGAGTTGTGCCAGAGTTGTGCCAGAGTTGTGCCAGAGTTGTGCCAGAGTTGTTCCAAGATTGTTCCAGAGTTGTGCCAGAGTTGTGTCAGAGTTTTGCCAGAATTAGGCCAGAGTTGTGCCAGAGTTGTGCCAGAGTTGTTCCAAGATTGTTCCAGAGTTGTGCCAGAGTTGTGTCAGAGTTTTGCCAGAATTAGGCCAGAGTTGTGCCAGAGTTGTGCCAGAGTTGTTCCAAGATTGTTCCAGAGTTGTGCCAGAGTTGTGTCAGAGTTTTGCCAGAATTAGGCCAGAGTTGTGCCAGAGTTGTGCCAGAGTTGTTCCAAGATTGTTCCAGAGTTGTGCCAGAGTTGTGTCAGAGTTTTGCCAGAATTAGGCCAGAGTTGTGCCAGAGTTGTGCCAGAGTTGTTCCAAGATTGTTCCAGAGTTGTGCCAGAGTTGTGTCAGAGTTTTGCCAGAATTAGGCCAGAGTTGTGCCAGAGTTGTGCCAGAGTTGTTCCAAGATTGTTCCAGAGTTGTGCCAGAGTTGTGTCAGAGTTTTGCCAGAATTAGGCCAGAGTTGTGCCAGAGTTGTGCCAGAGTTGTTCCAAGATTGTTCCAGAGTTGTGCCAGAGTTGTGTCAGAGTTTTGCCAGAATTAGGCCAGAGTTGTGCCAGAGTTGTGCCAGAGTTGTGCCAGAGTTGTTCCAAGATTGTGCCAGAGGTGTGTCAGAGCTGCGTCAGAGTTTTGCCGAGTTAGGCCAGAGTTGTGCCAGAATTGTGCCAGTGTTGAGCTGGAGTTGTGCGAGAGTTGTGCTTGTGTTGTGCCTGAGTTATGCAAGAGTTTTGCCAAAGTTGTGCCACAGTTGTGGGAGAGGTGTGCCATAGCTGTGCCAGAGTTGTGCCAGACTTGCGCCAGAGTTTTGCCACAGTTTTTCAAGAGCTGTGTCAGAGTTGTGCTGCAGTTCGGCCAGAGTAATGTCAGATCTTGTTCCATAGCTGTGACATAGTTGAGCCTGAGTTTTGCCAGAGTTGTGCCAGAGTTTTGCCAGAGTTGTTGCAGAGTTGTGCCAGAGTTGTGCCAGGATTGTGCAAGATTTGAGCCAGAGTTGTGCCAGATTTGTGCAAGAGTTGTGCCTGAGTTGTGCCATAGTTGTGCCAGAGTTGTGCCATAGTTGTTCCAGTGTTGTGCCAGAGTTGTGCCAGAGTTATGCCAGAGTTGTGCCAGAGTTGTGCGAGAGTTGTGCCAGAGTTGTGCCCGAGTTGTGCCAGAGTTGTGCCAGAGCTGTGCCAGAATTGTGCCAGAGTTGTGCGAGAGTTGTGCCAGAGTTGTGCCCGAGTTGTGCCAGAGTTGTGCCAGAGCTGTGCCAGAATTGTGCCAGAGTTGTGCGAGAGTTGTGCCAGAGTTGTGCCCGAGTTGTGCCAGAGTTGTGCCAGAGCTGTGCCAGAATTGTGCCAGAGTTGTGCGAGAGTTGTGCCAGAGTTGTGCCCGAGTTGTGCCAGAGTTGTGCCAGAGCTGTGCCAGAATTGTGCCAGAGTTGTGCGAGAGTTGTGCCAGAGTTGTGCCCGAGTTGTGCCAGAGTTGTGCCAGAGCTGTGCCAGAATTGTGCCAGAGTTGTGCGAGAGTTGTGCCAGAGTTGTGCCCGAGTTGTGCCAGAGTTGTGCCAGAGCTGTGCCAGAATTGTGCCAGAGTTGTGCGAGAGTTGTGCCAGAGTTGTGCCCGAGTTGTGCCAGAGTTGTGCCAGAGCTGTGCCAGAATTGTGCCAGAGTTGTGCGAGAGTTGTGCCAGAGTTGTGCCCGAGTTGTGCCAGAGTTGTGCCAGAGCTGTGCCAGAATTGTGCCAGAGTTGTGCGAGAGTTGTGCCAGAGTTGTGCCCGAGTTGTGCCAGAGTTGTGCCAGAGCTGTGCCAGAATTGTGCCAGAGTTGTGCGAGAGTTGTGCCAGAGTTGTGCCCGAGTTGTGCCAGAGTTGTGCCAGAGCTGTGCCAGAATTGTGCCAGAGTTGTGCGAGAGTTGTGCCAGAGTTGTGCCCGAGTTGTGCCAGAGTTGTGCCAGAGCTGTGCCAGAATTGTGCCAGAGTTGTGCGAGAGTTGTGCCAGAGTTGTGCCCGAGTTGTGCCAGAGTTGTGCCAGAGCTGTGCCAGAATTGTGCCAGAGTTGTGCGAGAGTTGTGCCAGAGTTGTGCCCGAGTTGTGCCAGAGTTGTGCCAGAGCTGTGCCAGAATTGTGCCAGAGTTGTGCGAGAGTTGTGCCAGAGTTGTGCCCGAGTTGTGCCAGAGTTGTGCCAGAGCTGTGCCAGAATTGTGCCAGAGTTGTGCGAGAGTTGTGCCAGAGTTGTGCCCGAGTTGTGCCAGAGTTGTGCCAGAGCTGTGCCAGAATTGTGCCAGAGTTGTGCGAGAGTTGTGCCAGAGTTGTGCCCGAGTTGTGCCAGAGTTGTGCCAGAGCTGTGCCAGAATTGTGCCAGAGTTGTGCGAGAGTTGTGCCAGAGTTGTGCCCGAGTTGTGCCAGAGTTGTGCCAGAGCTGTGCCAGAATTGTGCCAGAGTTGTGCGAGAGTTGTGCCAGAGTTGTGCCCGAGTTGTGCCAGAGTTGTGCCAGAGCTGTGCCAGAATTGTGCCAGAGTTGTGCGAGAGTTGTGCCAGAGTTGTGCCCGAGTTGTGCCAGAGTTGTGCCAGAGCTGTGCCAGAATTGTGCCAGAGTTGTGCGAGAGTTGTGCCAGAGTTGTGCCCGAGTTGTGCCAGAGTTGTGCCAGAGCTGTGCCAGAATTGTGCCAGAGTTGTGCGAGAGTTGTGCCAGAGTTGTGCCCGAGTTGTGCCAGAGTTGTGCCAGAGCTGTGCCAGAATTGTGCCAGAGTTGTGCGAGAGTTGTGCCAGAGTTGTGCCCGAGTTGTGCCAGAGTTGTGCCAGAGCTGTGCCAGAATTGTGCCAGAGTTGTGCGAGAGTTGTGCCAGAGTTGTGCCCGAGTTGTGCCAGAGTTGTGCCAGAGCTGTGCCAGAATTGTGCCAGAGTTGTGCGAGAGTTGTGCCAGAGTTGTGCCCGAGTTGTGCCAGAGTTGTGCCAGAGCTGTGCCAGAATTGTGCCAGAGTTGTGCGAGAGTTGTGCCAGAGTTGTGCCCGAGTTGTGCCAGAGTTGTGCCAGAGCTGTGCCAGAATTGTGCCAGAGTTGTGCGAGAGTTGTGCCAGAGTTGTGCAAGAGTTGTTCTACAGTTGTGGCAGCCTTGTGCCAGAGTTGTGCCAAAGATATGCCCAAGTTTTTCCTAAGTTGTGGCAGAGTTGTATCATAGTTGTGTCAGAGTTATGGCAGAGTTGTGCCAGAGTTGTGCCAAAATTTTGCAGAGTTGTGGCAGAGTTGTGCCAGAGTTGTGTTAGTTGTTCTAGAGTTGTGCCAGAGTTGTGCAAGAGTTGTGCCAGAGTTGTGCCAGAGTTGTGCCAAAATTTTGCAGAGTTGTGGCAGAGTTGTGCCAGAGTTGTGTTAGTTGTTCTAGAGTTGTGCCAGAGTTGTGCAAGAGTTGTGCCAAAGTTTGGCCAGAGTTATGGCATAGGTGTGCCATAGCTGTGCCAGATTTAAGCCAGACTTACGCCAGAGTTTAGCCAGGGTTGTGCAAGAGTTGTGCCAGAGTTGTGCCGCAGTTGTGCCAGAGTAATGCCAGACGTTGTGCCATAGTTGTGACATAGTTGTGCCTGAGTTGTGCCAGAATTGTGCCAGAGTTGTGCCAGAGTTTTGCGTGAGTTGTTCCAGAGTTGTGCCAGAGTTGTGCCAGAGTTGTGCAAGAGATGAGCCAAAGATGTGCCATAGTTGCGCCAGAGTTTTGCCAGAGTTGTCCCTGTGTTGTGGCAGAGTTGTGCCAGAGTTATGCAAGAATTTTGCCGGAATTGTGCCATACTTGTGCCAATGTTGTGCCTGAGTTTTGCTAGAGTTGTGCCAGAATCATGCCAGAGTTGTGCAAGAGATGTGCAGATTTGTGCCAGAGTTGTGCCAAAGTTGTGCCAGTGTTTTGCCAGTGTTGTGCCAGAGTTGTGCCAGAGTTCTGCTAGAGTTGTGCCAGAAGTGTGCCATAGTTGTGCCAGTGTTGTGCCAGAGTTGTGCCAGAGTTGTGATAGAGTTGTGCCAGAGTTGTGCCAGAGTTGTCTCAGAGCTATTTCAGAGTTGTGCCAGAGTTGTGCCAGAGTTGTGCCAGAGTTGTGCCTGAGTTGTGCCAGAGTTGTGCCAGAGTTGTGCCAGAGTTGTTCCAGCGTTGTGGCAGAGTTGTGGCAGAGTTGTGCCAGAGTTGTGCCAGAGTTGTGCTAGAGTTGTGCCAAATTTGTGCCAGAGTTGTGCCACTGTTGTGCCAAAAATGTGCCAGAGTTGTGCCAGAGTTGTGCCAGAGTTGTGCCAGAGTTGTGGTAGAGTTGTGCCAGAGTTGTTCTACAGTTGTGGCAGAGTTGTGCCTGAGTTGTGCTACAGATGTGCCAATGTTTAGCCTAAGTTGTGGTAAGGTTGTGTCATAGTTGTGCCAGAGTTGTTCAAGAGTTGTGCGAGAGTTATGCCACAGTTGGGCCAGAGTTGTGCCAGAATTTGGCAGACTTGTGGCAGAGTTGTGGCAGAGTTGTGCCAGAGTTGTGCCAGAGCAGTGTGAGTTGTTCTAGAGTTGTGCCAGAGTTGTGCCAGAGTTGTTCCAAGATTGTTCCAGAGTTGTGCCAGAGTTGTGTCAGAGTTTTGCCAGAATTAGGCCAGAGTTGTGCCAGAGTTGTGCCAGTGTTGAGCTGGAGTCGTGCGAGAGTTGTGCTTGTGTTGTGCCTGAGTTGTGCAAGAGTTTTGCCAGAGTTGTGCCAGAGTTATGGGAGAGGTGTGCCATAGCTGTGCAAGAGTTGTGCCAGACTTGCGCCAGAGTTTTGCCACAGTTTTTCAAGAGTTGTGTCAGAGTTGTGCCGCAGTTCGGCCAGAGTAATGTCAGATCGTGTTCCATACTTGTGACATAGTTGTGCCAGAGTTGTGCCAGAGTTGTGCCAGAGTTGTGCAAGATTTGAGTCAGAGTTGTGCCAGATTTGTGCAAGAGTTGTGCCTGAGTTGTGCCATAGTTAAGCCAGAGTTGTGCCATAGTTTTCCCAGTGTTGTGCCAGAGTTGTGCCAGAGTTATGCAAGACTTGTGCCAGAGTTGTGCTATAGTTGTGTCAATGTTTTGCCAGAGTTGTGCCAGAGTTTTGCCAGAGTTGTGCCAGAGTTGTGCCAAAGTTG
>SZWC01020126.1:35137-45860 GCA_023375785.1 Penium margaritaceum
GCGTCGCCAGTTGGTCGTGTGCCGGTCGTTCCCGCTATCGCTCTCCGTTGGGGCATACCGGCCGTTCCCACCCTGACAGGTTTTGGCCGTCGCCCGCCTGTTCCGTTGCCATGCTTAAAGCAAGGAGGTGAGCCGGTCATCTTTAAACTTCTTATTTTGTTGACTCGCCGACGGTGCCAGGTACTTCAGATATTTCCGAGATGCCCCGGAAAGGTTGATGTCTTGCAAGTCTTGACCATAGATTCTGATGCAGATTTGTGCCAGAGGTGTGCCAGAGTTGTGCCACTGTTGTGCCCGAGTTGTTGCAGAGTTGTGCAAGGGTTCTGCCAGAGTTGTACCACATTTTTGCTAAAGTTTTGCCAGACTTTGTGCCATAGTTTTGACATAGTTGTGCCTGAGTTGTGCCAGAGTTGTGCCAGAGTTGGGTCAGAGTTGTGCCAGAGTTGTGCCAGAGTTTTGCCAGAGTTATGCAAGAGTTGTGCAAGAATTGTGCCAAAGCTGTGCCAGAGTTGTGCCAGAGTTGTGCCAGAATTGTGCCAGAGTTGTGCCAGAGTTGTGCTAGATTTGGACCACAGTTGTGCCAGAGTTGTGCCAGGGTTGTGCCAGAGTTATGCCGGATTTGTGCTAGAGTTGTGCCAGAGCTGTGCCAAAAGTGTCCTCGTGCTGTTCCAGAGTTGTGCCAGAGTTGTGCCAGACTTGTTCCAGAAATTTTCCAGAGATGTGCCAGAGTTGTGCCAGAGTTGTGCCAGAGTTGTGCCAAAGTTGTGCAAGAAGTGTGCCACTGTTGTGCGAGAGTTGTGCCAGAGTTGTGCCAGAGTTGTGCTAGAGTTGTGCCAGAGTTGTGTTAGAGTTGTGCCAGAGTTGTTCTACAGTTGTGGCAGAGTTGTGGAAGAGTTGTTCCAGAGATGTGCCAAAGTTTTGCCTAAGTTGTGACAGAGTTGTGTCATAGTTGTGCCACAGTTATGCCAGAGTTGTGCCAGAGTTGTGCCAGAATTAGGCAGAGTTGTGGCAGAGTTGTGCCAGAGTTGTGCCACAGTTGAGCCGGAGTTGTCCCAGAGTTGTGCAAGAGCTGTGCCAAAGTTGTGCCAGAGTTATTGCAGAGGTGTGCAATAGCTGTGCGAGAGTTGTGCCAGAGTTGCACCAGAGTTGTGCCAGAGTTGTGCAAGGGTTGTGCCAGAGTTGTGAAAGAGTTGTGCCAGAGTTCTGCCAGAGTTTTGCCAGAATTGTGCCAGAGTTGTGCCAGATATGTGCCAGAGTTTTGCAAGAGTTGTGTTAGGGTTGTGCCAGAGTTGTGCCAGAGTTGTGCTAGAGTTGTGCCAGAGTTGTGCCAGAGTTGTGCCAGAGTTGTCCCAGTGCTGTTCCAGAGTTGTGCCAGAGTTGTGCCAGAATTGTTCCAGATTTGTGCCAGAGTTGTGCCAGAGTTGTACCAGAGTTGTGCCAAAGTTGTGCCAGAGTTTTGCCCCTGTTGTGCCAGAGTTGTTCCACAGTTGTGCCGGAGTTGTGCCAAGTGCTTGTGTCGAATTCTTGTGCCTGATGCTTGTGCCTGATGCTCGTCCCTGATTTTTGTACCTGATTCTCGTGCCTGATTCTTGTGCATGATGCTTGTGCCTCATGCTTGTGCCTGATGCTTGTGGCTGATGCTTGTGCCTGATGCTTGTGCCTGATGCTTGTACCTGATTCTTGTGCCTGATGCTTGTGCCTGATTCTTCAGCCTGATGCTTGTACCTGATGTGTGTGCCTCATGCGTGTGCCTGATTCTTGTGCCTGATAACTGTGCGTAATGCATGTGCCTGATGCTTGTGTCTGAATCTTGCTACCAATTCTTTTGCCTGATTCTTGTGCTTGATGCTTGTGCAGGATGGTAGTGCCTGATGCTTGTGCCTGATACTTGTGGCTGATGCTTGTGCCAAGTGCTTGTGCCTAATGCTTGTGCCTGATGCTTGTGCCTGATACGTGGGCCTGATGCGTGTGCCTGATGCGTGTGCCTGATGCTTGTGCCTGATGCTTGTGCCTCGTGCTTGTGGCTCATGCTTGTGCCTCATGCTTGTGTCTCACGCTTATGCCTGATTCTCGTGCCTGATACTTGTGCCTGATGCTTGTGCCTGATGCTTCTGCCTGATGCTTGCGCCTGATTGTTGTGCCAGATACTTGTGCCTGATGCTCGTGCCTGGTTCTTGTGCCTGATGCTTGTGCCAGATGCTTGTGCCCGATGCTCCTGCCTGGTTCTTGTGCCTGATGCTTGTGCCTGATGCTTGTGCCAGATGCTTGCGTCTGATGCTTGTGCCTGATGCTTGTGCCTGAGGCTTGTGGCTGATGCTTCTGCCTGACGCTTGTGCCTGATGCTCGTGCCTGATTCTTCTGCCTGATGCTTGTGCCCGATGCTTGTGCCTGATGCTTGTGCCTGATGCTTGTGCCTGATGCTTGTGCCTGATGCTTGTGCCTGATGCTTGTGCCTGATGCTTGTGCCTGATGCTTGCGCCTGATGCTTGTGCCTGATGCTTGTGCCTCGAGGTTGTGGCTCATGTTTGTGCCGCATCCTTGTGCCTGATGCTTGTGCCTCACACTTGTGCCTGATTCTTGTGCCTTATGCTTGTGCCTGATGCTTATTCCTGACGCTTGTGCCTGATTCGTGTTCCTGATGCTTGTGCGTGATGCGTGTGCCTGATTATTGTGCCAAATGATTGTTCCTAATGCATGTGCCTGATGTTTGTGTCTGAATCTTGTGCCTGATGCTTGTGCCTGATGCTTGTGCCTCATGGAAGTGCCTCATGCTTGTGCCTGATTCTTGTGCCTGATGCTTGTGCCTGACGCTTGTGCCTAATGCTTGTGCCTGATGCTTGTAAAAAATGCTTGTGTCTGATGCTTGTGCTCATGCTTGTGCTTCATGCCTGTGCCTGATGCTTGTGCCGGATGCTAGTGCCTGATGCTTGTGCCTGATGTTTGCGCCAAGTGCTTTTGTCGAATTCTTGTGCCTGATGCTTTTGCCTGATGCTTGTGCCGGATGCTAGTGCCTGATGCTTGTGCCTGATGTTTGCGCCAAGTGCTTTTGTCGAATTCTTGTGCCTGATGCTTTTGCCTGATGCTCGTCCCTGATTTTTGTACCTGATTTTTGTGTCTGATTCTTTTGCCTGATGCTTGTGCCTGATCCTTGTGCCTGATGCTTGTGGCTGATGCTTGTGCCTGTGACTTGTGCCTGATTCTTGTGCCTGGTGCTTGTGCCTGATGCTTGTTCCTGACGCTTGTACCTGATTCTTGTGCCTGATGCTTGTGCCTGATTCTTGTGCCTGATGCTTTTGCCTGATTCTTATTCCTGATGCTTGTGCCTGACTCGTGTGCCCAATGCTTGTTCCTGATGCTTGTGCCTGATGCTTGTGCCCGAGTTTGTGCCTGATGCTTGAGCCTGATGCTTGTGCCTGATGCTTGTGCCTGATGCGTGTGCCTGATTCTTGTGCCTGATGACTGTGCGTAATGCATGTGCCTGATGCTTGTGTCTGAATCTTGTTGTTGATTCTTTTGCCTGACTCTTCTGCCTGATGCTTTTGCCTCGTGCTCGTGCCTCATGCTTGTGCCTGATGCTTGTGCCTGATACTTTTGCCTCATGCTTGTGCCTAATGATT
Source organism: Penium margaritaceum (assembly GCA_023375785.1). Lineage (NCBI taxonomy): Eukaryota > Viridiplantae > Streptophyta > Zygnematophyceae > Desmidiales > Peniaceae > Penium > Penium margaritaceum. The sequence continues at coordinate 38,755 of SZWC01020126.1, forward strand.
GTGCCTGATTCTTGTGCCTGATGTTTGTGTCTGATGCTTTTGCTGATGCTTGTGCCTCATGCTTGTGCCTGATGCTTGTGCGGGGTGGTAGTGCCTCATGCTTGTGCCTGATACTTGTGCCTAGTGCTTGTGCCTAATCCTTGTGCCTGATGCTTGTGCCTGATCCTTGTGCCTGATACGTGGGCCTGATGCGTGTGCCTGATGTGTGTGTCTGATGCTTGTGGCTGATGCTTGTGCCTCATGCTTGTGCCTCACGCTTGTGCCTGATACTTGTGCCTGATTCTTGTGCCTGATGCTTGTGCCTGATGCTTGCGCCTGATTGTTGTGCCAGATACTTGTGCCTGATGCTTGTGCCTGATGCTTGTGCCTGATGCTTGTGCCTGATGCTTGCACCTGATGCTTGTGCCTGATGCTTGTGCCTGAGTATCATGCCCGATGCTGCTGCCTGACGCTTGTGCATGATGCTCGTGCCTGATTCTTCTGCCTGATGCTTGTGCCTGATGCTTGTGCCTGATTCTTGTGCCTGATGTTCGAGCCTGATGCTTGTGCCTGATGGTTGTACCTGATGCCTGTGGCTGATGCTGGTACCTTATGCTTGTGCCTGATTCTTGTACCTGATTCTTGTGCCTGATGCATGTGTCTGATGCTTTTGCCTGATGCTTGTGCCTGAGATTGTCCCTGATGCTTGCACCTGATGCTGGTACCTAATTCTTGTGCCTGATGCTTGTCCCGGATGCTTGTGCCTTATGCGTGTGCCTGATGCGTGTGCCTGATGCTTGTTCCTGATGCGTGTGCCTTGTGCTTGTGCCACATGCTTGTGGTTCCTGTTTGTGCCTTATGCTTGTGCCTCATTCTTGTGCCTGATGCTTGTTCCTGATGCGTGTGCCTTGTGCTTGTGCCACATGCTTGTGGTTCCTGTTTGTGCCTTATGCTTGTGCCTCATTCTTGTGCCTGATGCCTGTGCCTGATGCTTGAGCCTGATGCTTGTGCCTTATGCTTGTGCTTGATGCTTGTGCCTGATGCTTGTGCCTGATGCTTGAGCCTGATGCTTGTGCCTTATGCTTGTGCTTGATGCTTGTGCCTGATGCTTGTGCCTGATTCTCGTACCTGGTTCTTGTGCCTGATGCTTGTGCTTGATGGTTGTGCGTGATGCTTGTGCCTGATGCTTGCGCCTGATGCTTGTGCCTGTTTCTTGTGCCTGATGCTTGTGCCTGACGCTTGTGTGTGATGTGCATGCCTGATTCATGTGCCTAATGCGTTTCCCTGATGCTTGTGCCTGATACTTATGCCTGATGCTTGAGCCTGATGCTAATGCCTGATGCTTGTGTCTGATGCTTGTGCCTGACGCTTATGCCTGATGCTTGTGTATAATGTTTGTACCTGATTCTTGTGCCTTATGCTTGTTCCTGATGCTTGTGCCTGATGCTTGTGCCTGATTCTTGTGCCCGATGCTTGTGCCTAATGCTTGTGCCTGATGCTTGTGCCTGAATCTTGTACCTGATTCTTGTGCCTGATGCTTGTGCCTGATGCTTGTTCCTGATGCGTTTGCCTGATGCTTGTGCCTGATGCTCATGTCTGATGCGTGTGCCTGATGCTTGTGCTGATGCTTATGCCTGATGCTTGTTCCTAATGCTTGTGCCTGATGCTTGTGCCTGATGCTTGTGCCTGAAGCTTGTGCCTGATTCTTCTGCCTGATGCTTGTCCCTGATGCTTGTCCCTCGTGCTTGTGGCTCATGCTCGTGCCTCATGCTTGTGCCTCATGATTGTGCTTGATGCTTCTGCCAAATGCTTGTGCCTGATGCTTGTGCCTAATGCCTGTGCCTCATGCTTGTTCCTGAACCTTGTACCTGGTTCTTGCGCCTGATGCTAGTGCCTGATGCTTGTGCCTGATGCTTGTGCCTGATGCTCGTGCCTGATTCTTGTACCTGATGCTCATGCCTAATGCTTGTGTCCAATGCTTGTGCCTGATGCTTGTGCCCGATGCTTATGCTTGATGCTTTTTCCTGATGCTTGTGCCTGAAGCTTGTGCCTGATGCTCGTGCCTGATGCTTTTGCGTGATGCTTGTGCCTGATGCTTGTGCCTTATGCTTGTGCCTGTGTCTTGAGCTTGTTGCTTGTGCCTGATGCTCGTGCCTGATGCTTTTGCGTGATGCTTGTGCCTGATGCTTGTGCCTTATGCTTGTGCCTGTGTCTTGAGCTTGTTGCTTGTGCATGATAATTGTGCCTGATATTTGTGTCTGATGCTTGTGCCTGATGCTTGTGCCTGATGCTTGTGCCTGATGCTTGTGCCTGATGTCTGTGCTTGATGCTAGTACCTGATGCTTGTGCAAGATGTGTGTGTCTTATGTGTGTCCCTGATGCGTGTGCCTGATGCTTGTGCCTGATGCTTGTGCCTGATGCTTGTGCCTGATGCTTGTGCCTGATGTCTGTGCTTGATGCTAGTACCTGATGCTTGTGCAAGATGTGTGTGTCTTATGTGTGTCCCTGATGCGTGTGCCTGATGCTTGTACCTGACGCTTGTGCCTCATGCTTGTTCCTGACCCTTGTACCTAATGCTTGCACCTGATGCTTATGCCTAATGCTTGTGCCTGATGCTTGTACCTGATGCTTGTGCAAGATGTGTGTGTCTTATGTGTGTCCCTGATGCGTGTGCCTGATGCTTGTACCTGACGCTTGTGCCTCATGCTTGTTCCTGACCCTTGTACCTAATGCTTGCACCTGATGCTTATGCCTAATGCTTGTGGCTGATTCTTGTGTCTGATGCTTTTGCCTGATGCGTCTACCTGATGCTTGTGCCGTATTCGTGTGCCGTATTCGTGTGCCTGATGCTTGTGCCAGAAGCTTGTGTTTGTTGCTTGTTCCTGATGCTTGTGCCTGATTCTTGTGTCTGATGCTTTTGCCTGATGCGTCTACCTGATGCTTGTGCCGTATTCGTGTGCCGTATTCGTGTGCCTGATGCTTGTGCCAGAAGCTTGTGTTTGTTGCTTGTTCCTGATGCTTGTGCCTGATGCTTGTACCTGATGCTTGTGCCTGATTCTTGTGTCTTATGTGTGTGCCTGATGCGTGTGCCTGATGCGTGCACCTGATGCTTGTGCCTGATGCTTGTGCCTCGAGGTTGTGGCTCATGTTTGTGCCGCATCCTTGTGCCTCACAATTGTGCCTGATGCTGTGCCTCATGCCTGTTCCTGACGCTTGTACCTGATGCAACCTGAAGCTTGTGCCTGATGCTTGTGCTTGATACTCGTCCCTGATTCTTGTGCCTGATTCTTGTGCCTGATGCTTGTGCCTGATGCTTGTGCCTGATGCTTGTGCCCGATGCTTGTGCCTGATTCTTGTGCCTGATGCTCGTGCCTAATGCTTGTGCCTGATGCTTGTACCTGATTCTTGTGCCTGATGCATTTGCCTAATGCATGTGCCTGATGTTTGTGCTTGATGCTTGTGCCTGATGCTTGTGCCTGATGCTTGTTTCTGATGCTCGTGCCTGATTCCATTGCCTCATGTTTGTGCCTGATTCTTGTGCCTGATGCTCGTGCCTGATGTTTGTGCCATATTCTTGTGTCTTATGTTTGTACCTGATGCTCGTGCCTGATGCTTGTGCCTGTTTCTTGTGCCTGATGCTTGTGCCTGATTCATTTGCCAGATGCTTGTGCCTGATGTATGTGCCTGATGCTCCTGCCTGATGCTTGTGCCTGATGCTTGTGTTTGATGCTTGTGCCTGATTCTTGTGCCTGATGCTTGTGCCTGATGCTTGTGCCTGATGCTTACGCCTGATGCTTATGCCTGATGCTTGTGCCTGATGCTTGTGCTTCATGCTTGTGCTTCATGTTTGTTCCTGATGATTGTGCCTGATGCTTGTGCCTGATGCTTGCTCAATTGGACTGTTTTCTTGGATCTCTTCGCCTCACATTGCTCCAAATCTCTCTCACCCCTCTAACTTCGCTTCAGATCTCTCTCATCCCTCTAACTTTTGTCCATTTCTGTCCAGTTTCTTGCTGCTATGAGATGCCGACCCCTGTGATTTCTGTGCCTGATGCTTGTGCCTGACGCTTGTGCCTGATGCTTCTGCCTTATGCTTGTGCATGATACTCGTGCCTGATTCTTGTGCCTGAGGATTGTGCCTAATTCTTGTGCCTCATGAAAGTGCCTGGATATTGTGCCTGATTTTTGTTCATAATGCTTGTGCCTGATGCTTGTGCCCCATGCTTGTGCCTGACGCTTGTGCCTGACGCTTGTGCCTGATGCAATTGCCTAATGCTTGTGCCTGATGTTTGTGCCTGATTCTTGTGCCTGATTCTTGTGCCTGATGCATGTGCCTGATGTTTGTGCTTGATGCTTGTGCCTGATGGTTTTGCCTGATGCTTGTTCCTGACGCTCGTTCCTGATGCTTGAGCCTCATGCTTGTACCTGATGCTTGTGCCAGATGCTCGTGCCTAATTCCATTGCCTCATTTTTGTGCCTGATGCTTGTGCCTGATTCTTGTGCCTGATGCTCGTGCCTGATGTTTGTGCCGTATTCTTGTGTCTCATGTTTGTACCTGATGCTCGTGCCTGATGCTTGTGCATGATGCTTGTCCCTGTTTCTTGTGCCTGATGCTTGTGCCTGATTCATTTGCCGGATGCTTGTGCCTGATGCTCCTGCCTAATGCTCCTGCCTGATGCTTGTGCCTGATGCTTGTGCCTGATGTTGGTACCTGATGCTTGTGCCTGATGCTTGTGCCTGATGATTGTCCCTGATGCTTGTGCCTGATGCTTGTGCGGATACTTGTGCCTTATGCTTGTGCCTTATGCTTGTGCCTGATGCTTGTGCGGATACTTGTGCCTTATGCTTGTGCCTTATGCTTGTGCCTGATGCTTGTCCCTGATTCTTGTGCCTGATTCTTGTGCCTGATGCTTGTGCCTGATTCTTGTGCCTGGTGCCTGTGCCTTATGCTTGTGCCTGATGCTTGTGCCTGATGCTTGTGCCGGATGCTTGTGCCTGATGCTTGTGCCTGATGCCTGTGCCTTATGTGTGTGCCTGATGCTTGTGCCTGATGCGTGTTCCTGATGCTTGTGCCTCGTGCTTGTGGCCGGTGCTTGTGCCTGATTGTTGTGCCTCATGCTTGTGCCTGATGCTTGTGCCTGATTCTTGTTCCCGGTTTTCGTGCCTGATTCTCCTGCCTGATGCTTGTGCCTGATGCTCGTGCCTGATTCTTGTGCCTAAAGCTTGTGCCTGATGCTTGTGCCTGATACTTGTGCCTAATGCTTGTGCCTGATTCTTGTGCCTGATGCTTGTGCTTTATGCTTTTGCCTCTTGTTTGTACCTGATGCGTGTGCCTGATGCTTGTGCCTGATGCTCGTGCCTAATACTTGTGCTGGATGCTTGTGCGTGATGCTTGTGCCTGATGCTTCTGCCTGATGCTTGTGCCTAATGCTTGTGCGTGATGCTTGTGCCTGATGCTGGTGCCTGATGCTTGTGCCCGATGCTTGTGCCTGATGCTTGTGCCTGATTCTTGTACCTGATACTTGTGCCTGATGCTTGTGCCTGATGCTTTTGCCTGATGCTTGTGCCTCATGCTTTTGCCTGATGCTTGTGCCTGATTCTTCTGCCTGATGCATGTGCTGATGCTTGTGCCTGATACTTGTGCCTTATGCTTGTGCCTGATGCTTGTGCCTGCTGCTTGTGCCTGATGCTTGTGCCTGATGCTTAGGCCTGATTCTTGTGCCTGATGCTTGTGCCTGATGCCTGTGCCTAATGTGTGTGCCTGATGCGTGTGCGTGATGCGTGTGCCTGATGGTTGTGCCTAATGCTTGTGGCTCGTGCTTGGTTCTCATTCTTGTGCCTCATGCTTGTGCATGATGTTTGTGCCTGTTGGTTTTGCCTGATGCTTGTGCCTGATGCTTGTGCTAATGCTTGTGCTTGATGCTTTTGCCTGATGCTTGTGCCTGATGCTTGTGCCTGATGCTTGTGCCTAATTCTTGTGAGTGATGCTTGTGCCTGATATTTGTCCCTGACGTGTGTGCATGATGCGTCTGCCTGATGGGTGTGCCTAATGCTTTTGCCTGATGCTTGTGCCTTGTGTTTGTTGCTCTTGTTAGTGCCTCATGGTTCAGCCTCACGCTTGTGCCTGATGCCAATGCCTGATGCTTGTGCCTGATGCTTTTGCCTGATCCTTGTGCTCAATGCTTGTGCCTGACGCTTGTGCCTGATGCTTCTGCCTCATGCTTGTGCCTGATGCTTGTGCCTGATTATTGTGCCTGATTTGTGTGCCTGATGCTCGTGCCTGATGCTTGTGCCTGGTGCTAGTACCTGGTGCATGTACCTGATGCTTGTGCCTGATGCTTGAGCCTGATGCTTGTGCCTGATGCTTCTCCCTGGTGCTTGTGGCTGATGTTTGTGCCTAATTCTTGTGCCTGATTTTAGTATCGATGCTTCTGCCTGATCCTCGTGCCTAATGCTTGTTCCTGATGCTTGTGCCTGATGCTTGTGCCTGATGCTTGTGCATGATGCTTGTGCCTGATACTTGAAGCTGATGCTCGTGCCTGATTCCCGTGCCTGATGCTTGTCCCACTATTTTGTGCATGGAGCTTGTGCCTGATTCTTGTGACCGATGCTTGTGCCTGATGCTTGTGCCTGGTTCTTCTGCCTGATGCTTGTGCCTCATGATTGAGCCTGATGCTGTTGCCTGATGCTTGTGTGTTTTTCTCGTGCCTGGTGCTTGTGCCTCATGCTTTGCCTGATGCGCGTGCCTGACTCTTGTGCCTGATTCTTATGCCTGATGCTTGTGCCTGATGCTTGTGCCTGATGCTTGTGCCTGGTCCTTGTGCCTGATTCTTGTGTCTGATGCTCGTGCCTGATGCATTAGCCTGATGCTTGTGCCTGAGGCGTATACCTGATGCTTGTGCCAGATGCACGTTACTGATGCTTGTGCCTGATGCTTGTGCCTGATACTGGAAGCTGATGCTTGTGCCTGATTCCCGTGTCTGATTCTTGTGCCTGGATCTTGTGCCTGATGCTGGTGCCTGCTGCTTGTGCTTGATGCTTTGCCTGATGCTCGTGACTGATTCTTGTGCCTGAGTCTTGTGCCTGATGCTTGTGCCTGATGCTTGTGCCTGATGCTTGTGCCTGAT
>SZWC01020127.1:5079-22832 GCA_023375785.1 Penium margaritaceum
CCACCCACACCACCACCCACACCACCACCCACACCACCACCCACACCACCACCCACACCACCACCCTGAGAGCTCACGTTCATCGGGCAACTACAGCAATGCCATGCACAGCTGGGCGCGCTACCCGCCAATCACTACACAAACCCGACTGCTCTTCATCTCTCTCTCTCGCTCCCTTGCTTCCTTCGCACACCCTATCCATCGCTACCAGGCAGGAACATAACAACCATTGCGCACCAGGCAGGAACATAACAACCATCGCGCACCAGGCAGGAACATAACAACCATCGCATACCAGGCAGGAACATGACGGCAAGAGTTGCTTGCCGCTGCTGAAGGTGCTGGAGAGGACTGGGCTCAACTTCGCCGCCACGTTCTTGCAATGCCGGAGCAGCAGCAGCAGCACTGCGTTTCTCGAAAGGCAGCAAAGGGCTCGACGAAGAGGCACGGTCAACCGTCGGCGTCTGCCATCCCTCTCCACCCTTTTCCAAGGAGGACTGCTGTCTGTGCTCGACACCGCCCACGCTGCTGTTGCCGCTGCTGCTTCCATTGCAACTGCCTCCGGCGGCGCCAGCGCAGTCCTGTGGTGCATACCGACGATATGCCAGTGCCACCCCCCCCAGATCCATCTGCCGGACGACGCGTGGCATGCACGCGAGGTCCCGTTCGTGTGGCGTGTCCATGCACTCGGTCTCCTTTTCCTTCTCATGCTGGGCGTGCGCGTGCGGGTGCGGGTGCGCATGGGGGTGGCGGAAGACCCGCAGGAGCTGCACCGGCGCCCTGTTGCTGCTCTTATCCATGCTGCTGCTGCTGCTGCTGCTGCTGCTGCTGCTGCTGTTGCTGGCTCCAGCTGCTGATACTGACGTGACGAGAGGCGTTTCCCGCGCGGTACGGTGCAAAGAAGCAGCGTGCCCTTCCTTGAGAAAACAATTAGCACCGGCTTGCGCGAATCTTCTTCTTGCGGGCACAGGAGCAACAGCAGCGGCGGCGGCGGCGGCGGCGGCCGCAGCAGGAGCTCTAGCTGATGTTGTCGCGGCCCTGTTTGGCATCGTCGCCGTTGCTGCTTTTGCTGCTGCTGTTATTGCCAGTCTGCGGGGCCGCACACCGCAGGCACGAGTGAAGCTGGACATGGCGTGCTCACGGCGGAGGCAACAGACGTGCGACCAGGACGGAGAATGCATGGCGCAGTCCACCGTCATTCCTCTTCCGCCTCTGCTCGAATGACTGCCTCAGAACGATGATGATTTTTCGGTTCGCAAAAAAAGCACGCCCCCAGACCTGGCTCGAAGCGCTTCGCAATCTGCCAGCTAAATGTTTGTATTTTACATCTCGGGCGTTGACTCACGTTATTTTCACATCTCACCCGAAAAATGCATCAAAAACGCTAAAGAAAATTATTTTTGGCACACCCCCCTCGTAGAATTCGGGGGTTGTGGGTTTTATTAAGGTTCGGGCACCTCCCAGGCCCCGCGATAGCGGGGCCTGGGAGGTTCGCTTTCAACGAAGGGGGAGTTTAGTCTCTCAACCTTTTCGCACGTGCCACAAACGTTTCAGCGGAAGTCGAAAGTGACCGGATATCCGGCAAAAATACTGCAAGTCAATGGTAGATGTGTCATTTTCCCGAGTCAGCTATGGCGTCGCGTAAAAGCGCCCTTTTGGGTTACATAGCAACCCTGAACGATCGTTCCGTGGCCAAAAGATGTTGCAAGAAAATCGTAATTGGTGGATTGCTCATTTTCTGACGGGTCCACCAATGACGAAGTGAAGATTCTAGCGTATGTGAGAATCGGACAGCCGGACTACAAATCCTGTAGCTGTCTATGAAACGGATAACCGGACATCACGGAATCCGCCAAGCGACGCCAATCCGGAAGACACGGACATTACGGTTGGGTCCAATCCCTACGGTCAGTATTTTTGCTAGACTAGCCAAAGAGCTTATCCCGGCTACAAATACGAAGGACATCGATATGTGATTGCGGTCATTCCATGCGAGATGAGTTCTGCAAAATCTTAAACATGCGAAATATTTATACTTGTACTCGAATTTCTGAAAGAATTTGAATATAAAGCTCACTCTATGACTACCTAACATTACTAGGGAATGCCACTATAAACCTCCATAATTGGCAAAAATCTTGGAACTCCTTCCTTATGTGGTCAAAAGTAAATAAATTTGATCCGGTTGTCCCACGAGATTAAAATGTAGTTTTTTCGCTCGCATACTATGTATGCACGCTTTGAGTGCAACACCCAACTCTTTTTTCTTTGTGTGTGGCCAGAAATAGCCTCGTTGGTGGTAACCTCTGTCCGCACCTTCTGCTGGGAGCTTTTAGCAAGCTCTGTCCCATAGACCGCTTATTGTACTCGGGTAGGTACCCTCAAAACAGTGTTCGAAGGGTTATGTGGGAGTCGGCTTATGCCTTGACCCACAAATCCACCATCGAAGGTAGTTCCAACCAACGTTCATGACCGTTTGTTGAGGGGCTTCTCGCGACGCTCTATGAGCTTTGCGTGGAAATGCCTATCCCCCTATGGCATGGCTCTGTCCCTTAGCCAAGGGTGCCGTACCGAAGGACGAAGATTGCAAATAAAGGAGATGCAACAGTCAAACTTGCAAATCGGTGGATATGAGTGTAAGTTGTTGAGCATTTTTTGTAGTTCTTTCCTATTTGTGGGGGTGTTGTGGTGGTGGTGGAGGATGTGAAGGCTGATACATGTTTTGAGGGATTTGCGAATGGATGGGAGGAGAATGAAGTTTGGATTACGTGGGTTTCAAATATCATTCAAGGAGACCTTGCAACGTAGTCTCCATATTTCATGAAACACAATGGTTTGGAGGAGCTGAGCCCATACCTTCGAGTTTGACTTTGTGAGAAAGGTGAGGTGTGTTGCTAACTTGGGATTGGGTGATGTTGGTCAGGCAGTGTGTTAGTGCACAGAAAGTCCTTTGGAGGTTGGCGCATGTTTGAAAGGTGTGCTCTATCGTTTCAATGTGGTGGTGGAAAAAGGGGCAGATGTTTTCAAAGGGTGAGGCTAGGAAGCATAACCGTTCTCTGACTTGGATGCTACAGGTGGTAATACAAAGTAGGATGTCTTTTCTTTTGGGTGGTAGCGTTCGAGATTGGACAAGGCTTTTCAAGTATGTATTTGGCGTTGTAGGGGGGTTGGTCCATGTAGACCAAAATGTGATTGGTTGACGCGATTTGTGAAGAAGTGTATTGTAGATTTTGTTGAGGGCTAGTGGCTTGATGGAAATTTCTACGTCGGGTTGGATGTGTTATTGCATAAGCCTATGAAATTGTCCTCTTCCATGTGTACCAGAGTCCATTCAGTTATGTGGAAGATGCGGATAGGTTCCCGTGGGACCATTGTCAGGGTGCGGTCATGATTGACAATGAAGGGCTCAGCTGTGTAGGGGTACGTTGTGTCTGTGACTTGGATGATGAGTGATGGTGTTTATGTGGTGTTTATTGTTGAGCATCACAAGGTTTGGGCAATTTTTGCGACTGCTCGAGCATCTCGGAGAAGGTTGACCCATGTTGTAGGGATGCATTCCAAGACTTTGTTGAGGATTGTGCGATCTCTCTTGAAATCTTCACATAGTTTCATGGACACGAGGGGTTGCATGTATTAATGTGCAATATCGGGCAAGAGGTGTTTAAATTGGATTTCCTTGATGAGTAAGAATCTTTCCAATTTTTCTGGCCCGAAGGGTTTTCCCCCCGGATTAAGGATATGCTGAACTCTTGTAAGAGTTCAGCAGCCAATAGTGTTGGTAGCCGGATGGTGGGGTTGGATAGTAAGAAATTTGTGAGTATTGAATGCCATCACGAGGGTTGTTCTGGTTTGACTTTGAGGATGGCCGGATGGGATAAGAAAGCATGACCTTGTTTGGGAAAACTCTTGGAGGCACAGGCAACTTGTTTCCAAGAGTCATGAGAAGGGGATAAGAGCTTGTATCCTATGATATCGCTTTTCACTCGGAGTAATGTTGGGGATCAGAGCATGCCAAGGCCGCCTTTATCAACAGGTGTTATGGCCTAGTTCTTGCTAACGAATGTCATTCTTCTCTCTTTCTTTCGGGAGGAGAGGAGGTTGAGCGTGATGTTTGTGAAAGTGAGTAAGTTGGAGGGAGATGGTGGTTGCAATTCAGAGTGGTATAGGAATTTGGGAATGAGATATGAGTTTATGGATGTGATTTTAGTAGTGACCAGGCTATGTGTGTTCCTCCAGAGGAGGACACCTGATTGGACTTTATGGATGAGGTTTTTCCACATGGTCGAGGAGGCTATGTCGTGATCTATTTTTATGCATAGTGCACATTTAGGGTTATTCGTGTATGTGTAGCGGCTTTCTCTGTGAAACTTCTAGGCGAGCTGGGAAGAGGAGGGTTTTTCCTTCGTGAGGTTTCTTGGTCATGTCCAACGTGTCCAAGAAACATCGCTTCCTCCCCCATGGTATCCCTTGATCAAGAAACACCGTAGGTCAAATTTTGCATACAAATGATGTTGCGCTAGTCTGGAAAAACATAGTTTTTCCGCCTCACACACTTCGACTGTAGTGTGTGACCTGATGCGTCCAGAGTTGGCGCATAAGGAGCAATGGCTATTGAACTGTGAGAGGGAAAACTCACAGTAAAACGTTAGCGCCAGAGCTGTACTTGGAAGTGAGTAATGACTGATTTGACAGCAAGAATGGGGTGTGGTGTGTGACACCTCGTACACTAACCTAGGCACTCACCTCTGTGTGAGACTTGTTACTCATTCCACTAGCCAATCAGGAAAATGCACTTCAATGTGGCCTTGCGCGTTTCCTTGGTGAGCCCTGCCAGAGGACCGACAGGCCCAAACCCAGGTGTCGTCCTTTTTCTTTCTAAAAGGTGGATTATACCAAGATATGGACGCTGCCAATGCAATCGTATAATTAGAATAAACTGGAAAAATTACAACGAGGATTTATGGATGCTTGTACCTGGAGAGACTCAATGTTATTCAAACACCCGTCTATGACTATTGGTGGCATGAGTGACAGTGGCTGCTGCCAATGGAGCTAGCCATGCGCTTCTGCCAAGTGCGAGACTCCACACAAGGAAACAGAAGCCATGTCTCTAAAAATAGTGTGATTTTCCATGCATCGCTCAAGGCCCGGTGTTGTCGACGTCCGCTGAGTCAGTCATCTGCACACGCATGTGAACCAGTCGAGAGGTCATAACACACATCATTGAGATAGTGCACATGCAAATCACAACACTCCCCTATGAACCGTGGGTACCAGTGTACATCCAAGTGCACATGTCATGTGCATAACACAAGGCATGCACCCTCATGCTCTCATGATCCATAGTCCAACAGGTCCACCCAAATATGAAGATGATCACACAAAGAGTGAGGGCGTACATGAGGCAATACATTGCAAGGGAAGACAGTACACTCAAGGATATAGACCAACCAAATTAACAACCTTTTGTAACAATGCATGGCTGATGGCTTTGGTCAATATATGAGCCAGTTTTCACACCATATTGACCCACACAATCCAGATGATGTCTTCATGCAAAAAAATGCACAAGTAGTGATATTCCATGTTGATGTGTTTTGTGCCCATTTGATAGATTCCATTGTTGTCTGCAATGGAAATGGTAACCTCATTGTAAGAGTGGAGCAATATGGACGATGTAGACTAACCAAACTCACATAAAACATGATAGAGTCATAATCCCTTGCATGCACTAGCGTCCAATGCCACAAAATCTCCCTCTACACTACTACGTGTAATGCATCCCTATTTTCCTTGTGCCATGAGACAGTTGTGCCGCAAACAATGAAGACCCACCTAGTGTGGCTCTTGCCATGTATGCTCCCAGCCTAGTCAGTATCCGTATAGCCTTCAGCAAAATGCCAACCCATGACGTGGAGTAAAGAAAACATATCTTACCAAGAAAATGGCTGCATCTGGGGACTGGGAGAATTGAGCCAACAGGTTCACAGCAAAGACAATGTCTGATCGTGTGGTGGTGGCCAAGAACATGAGTGACCTGACGACACAAAGAAAGGTAGTCGCATCCACACCCGCACATAGTGTTTCCGAATCAGAAACCTTTAGCTTGATCTGGTCGTCCGGGGTTATGGGTGTATAGGCATAAGGTTTAGTGAATAAGAGATCCGTAAAGCGCTCGACCAACGTCTGCACGCAAGTTGCCTGATGAACACGTGGAATTTAGTCCCCAGACACAATCAGTGCCATCGTTGAAACCTAGGGATTGGACCATGTAGAGCCCCTCACCATCAAGAGTGCCATACATGAAGGCATTACTTACATCCATCTAGTGGAGCTCCTAGACATGTTGTGCGAACATGCTAAAGAGTACGTGGATGTTGGTGAAACGGCCAACCGGCACAAAGACGAGGTTGAAATCCACTCTTAGTACCCGTGCAAAACCTTTGGCGATGAGCCAGGCTTTTTACTTGTCCAGCGTGCGATCCTGCTTCCACTTGCGATTAAAACCTGACTTAGCCCCAATAGATTTGTGCCCTAGGAACAAGCCGACCAGCTCGTACACAAAATGCTCATGGGTAGCAGCTTGTTCCTCCTCGTGAGGTGTGTCCCACTGGGCAATGCTAGGTAAGGCCATGGCCTCACAATGGCTGTATGGGTCAACTTCCAACAAAGACGACCTAGATGTCGATAAACCCATGGTGCTAAGGCCTCACGGAGCACAAGACAACAATATAGAGACAACGTGTTGAATCACAAAATGATTCAATGCATATCTAGGATGAAGGTCAACGGTGACAATGGCACGGGCCAAGGCCTTTGTCCCTAACATCTCCAGTCATCATAGTGTAAGAAGAGGATGTGGCACAAAGGGCTTTGGCTGGGGCCGACTGGACGACAGCAGAACGCGAGCCTGATGGTGGCAGTGGGGTGCGTAGACAAAGATGTCCACCAGATGTACGTGAGTATGTCAAACCAACACTAGAGGAGTGGATGCACCATGCTCTAGGAGGTAAGGACATGACGGGTTGCTCCACTGGAGTGGTTGACTCAAGAGCCAGCGAATTTCTTGATGGATGAACTTAGTCAACGACCGGAGTGAAAAACTTGGTCGCCTGGGTGGCGGAGTTAGCAGAAGAAGAAGTATACTCCATCACCTGGTCGGAAGAGTCAGCAACCAAAGATTTGGACTCAAATGCATGGTTAAAAAACCATAAGAATAGACTCAAATTGGGATTTTGGTACAACGGTGGTGTCTAGTGTGTATGGAGGCGTAGGCGATGCATGGTAATCAAAGACTCTATACAATGATGTACAGGAAGCAACGTCACGCACTGGTGTAGAATCTTCTCCACGCGATTGTGGAAACAGGTCCAAAAGGATCCTTATATCGACAAAAGAGAGGTCGTATGGAAAAAGCTCCTCAAAGAACAATATTTCACATGAATTGATCGTGCGATGATGTATAGGGTCCCATAAAAGCCACGCTTTCGACGGATAAGAATTCCCAAGGAAGGTGTAGAGATGATCACGGGGAGGCAGTTTCACATCTCGCTAGTCCTACGCTGGTGTTTACATCCCAGAAACACATAAGACAAAGATTAGCATGCTACCCACACTAATGCTGGTAGTGAGTAACAAGACGGGGCAAGGGATTGTGGAAAACTCTGTTCCGAATCCACGTCATGTACAAAATGGCCCCAAAAAGGCAGATCGGATAAATTTTACTCAATGCACAAAGTGCATTGAGTGTCTCACCATCCTGAGAGACAGTGCATTTAGTGCCTTGAGACATTGTTCTGTATCAGAGCATAGGATGCAGAGATTTCATGTCATACATTGCAGCTCCTAAGGGAATAAGCAACCTCTTCCATAAACTCACCATCCCGGTCCAAAAAAAAACCAACAAAGGAGACGACCAAACTCACGCTCTGCAATGAGGAGCCAATCGCGAATTGCAGCCACTACGTCACTCTTTTACTAGAGGCAGAATACCCATACAGAACAAGAATAGTCATCACTAAGGTTAGAACATAATGACCATGTTCTGCCACGGACTCAATAGGTAAGGCACCCATGAGGTCAAAGTAGACCGGCTCAAGCCGATGGAAGACTTGGAAAAATGACACAAGATAAGAGGAACTGTGCATCCTGCCCTGGCCGTAGTTGATGCACTTGGTTTTGTAAGACAACTGAAAGAAAGGTGGGTGAAGGCCAATTGTAGGCTACGTGCAGAGCATGCTCTGAATGGCAAAATTGTGCACGTGACACAAGTAATGGTGTAGAAGGTGAGTATTCTGCAAAGAGAGAGTGCTCATAACAAGGATGTCCACTACGTCCGAATACGGGGATGAGGATGCAAACGACAGATGAGTGACTTACCACAAGCTATCACAAGACTCTACGTGCAATACCACTCGATGAGACGGGCGTAGGATGACTATGCCAACACCACGAGAGTGGAGAACATCCATGTTCATGTAGTCAATAGCACTGATGGAAAAAAAGGTTGAGCTCAAGGCCAAGCATATATCGCAAGTCAGTGACATAGACGTCACTAGACAGACCCCAAAAGTAAACAACGCCAATACCATGAACAGGAAGTACCTGGCTGGATCTAGTCCAAAGATTGTGGACATTGCCAATCGGGCCAAGCATACTAACATCTAAAATAACGATGCCATGTGATGCGTAGCACTCGAGTTGATGATCCAGGTACCATCACGGTGACAAGAAGATGAGATAATATTCCATTGAGCGACTTGACAAGACCCAAGTAGCACAAGTTATGTAAGATAACAAGATGCAAAGCGTGTCTGCCAAACATCAAGCAAGGCGAGATCATCCAAGAGGGGGATAGGAACATATTGCACATCCACATAGGTCACCTTAGAGAGAGGCCTCCGTCTGACATCTGTTTGTGACATCCTGGTCATCAGACATAAAACTTGTACTTCCCATGGTCTTATAAGGGGGGATGCGGAGGTAGTGCACGATGCACTGCTCTAGTTGGCGCTCACATAGAGAGGGCCTAGGAGTTGTGAGGTACTACGGCGTGGCCATAATGGAAGGAGGCGCCGAGGTGTAGCTCAGGTGCAATGGTGGAGGTGATCACGCCGGATAAGGGGTCCATGCAAATATAGGGCCAACGAAAGGCACGGGAAGGACTAGGGACCGAGTCACAACTGCAGCAGTGCCGGTAGAGGAGGAGTCATACTTCAAGGTGTATGAGGACCAGAGACCCTCATCGTGGACCCTCAGGCGAATTCTCCCACCTCAAGGTGGGGTGGTGGTGTCTCAAAATCCTTTGGCCAATGCTGATTAGTGGCTGCAATACCTAGACACCGTGGGAAACTGGAGAAAGAATGCTCTTGTTGTTTCTATTGCTCGTTTACTTTCTCGGCTGCGGCAGAGACTGGAGGACTAGGTAGGCCAGGGAGAAGTGGGTGAATGGATGTAGCCATTTGAGAAAACCCTAACGTGGCTAGCATTATGCGCAAGTCATCAACCTGTTATTGAAGAGCGGCAACAGAGTCAGTTGGAATCGTCGTGCTAGCAGAGGTGGACTGTGTCAGACAAGCGGCACTAGGTCTGGACATGGCAGTGGACGAAAAAAACTGCCACAAATACTGAGTCTGCTACTAAGGGACTGTGAACGTTTTGAAGAAATCCACTAACCACTTTCTTGAGGATCCGAATGAAGGAGAAAAAGTGGATTCATGTGGTTTGTTTTTTTCTAGATGTCCTGCTATTCCACCAATACCCACCTTAGGAAAATGACTCATGTACCCACTTTTTTCTCTGGTCGTGGTTGGTGCCCGGAAATCAATCAAAACTGCATGCAAGCTTGTGAAAAATCTGTGTTAATTTTGCTGCTGCTGCACGAGAGCAATACCTTGGCTGTTGTTGTTGCAATCTCCACTGCTTTAGCCGGAGTTGTTGCTACCATGTCAACAGTATTGTGGTTGCTACTGCTACGAGATGCTGCTGTCGTTGCTTTGATCGACTACTACAACTGCTATGCACTACTCCTATTTTTGTGTTCTGATCCTTCTTCTATTGCTATGCTACTGTACTACAACAGCTACTACTGTGCGTTGTCACTTGATTTAGGTTGTTGTAACTGCTAGTGCTTCTACTACTACTGCAATTATTGGTTTTGTTGTCGTGTGCCAGGTAGCAAGCGAGGAAGCAAGCGAGTGTCCATGATTGTTTTTATTTTTGTTTCTTTGGTTTTCCTGAGGTAACATGCTGATTCCTCATCTGCTGATTCGGCTGCATATGCCAGAAAGGTTAAGCTGGGAAAAACAGAGAAGAGGGAGTAATAAAAATGGGAAAACAGCGGGAACAATTCCATGTTGCATGATAGTGCCATTACCACATGCACCGGCTCCATCGTATGCGACAATATGTTGGTTGCATGTCCACAGATGCTATCATCACAACAACATTTCTCCCACATCTACAGCATTTTGAACCCATCACCAAACAAGGCTAACTATGTAAAAACAAATCTAGCAGAGTTTCCCCTCCTTTGCTCCACAACAGTCGTCGTTGACTTCTACCAGGTCAGTCATGTGCACGAGCATCCACAAGTTGAGAGGTCACAGCACACATCAATGAGATAGTGCATATGCAACTCATAACAGACCCGTAGAAGGCAAACAGGTAGAATTTGTAAAGAAAATGGAAATTGTGAAATTGTAAAAAAAATGTTGGAAGGAACTATACTCAGATGACAAGTGTAGGAACAGTCCAGAGCTCATGTACAATACCATAAACAAGAACGAAACGTACTTGGAGTTTCGTGTGCTTTGGTTGAGTTAAGCATGGGAGAAGAATTGTGAGAGGGTGCCTTGAGAAAATCTGTCAAGAAATGTGGGGGTTTTCAGAATATTGAGATGTGTCATTGTTTAAGTCTAGCCTTGTGAAGAAATCCTCCAAGATATTATCAAAAGATCAATACGGTTCACAATTACTGTTGTGACACTTCTGGAAAGGAGCCAAGCCTGTCAAACCATTCAACAACTTAATGTGGGAGGTTCAAGAAGTTGGCCAAAATTCCCTCAAGCATCTTGACCAGTTTATGTTTTAGCTGATTTAGTTTGTGATTGCACATCATAGAGGTCCCCTTGAACATTGTTTTGGAACCCGATTTCAGGTCTGTCTTATGATTGACACTCCGATGACGTGGTGATTCTCGAGGCCGTTTTTCTGAGAGAAACAAAAACCCTTTGAATTCCTTGAAAATTGGTGCAAACTCTGCTGGAACTACTACAGATGTTTCAAGTATCAAGGCTGATGAGGTTGTTCATCTTGTCGTCTTTTTTTTCGTTATCACGCTCTCTTCTCTCGGCTCTTCGTGGATTAGCCACACATGAGCTCTCTGTCACATGTACAACTTTGTAACATCCAGTGATAGTGACATAGTGCATTGGGTTATGGATCGCTCGATTTTCTCTCATGCTTCCTCTTGTGTTGCTTCATGAAACCGACGTTACGGTCATGGGCCACTTGATCAGAGGCAAATGTCATTTTTTCCATTGATTTTGATGAGAACTGCTTCTGTTGAAGTGATGAACTTGCCAATTTTGATATATAAAACCACATCCAAGGATGACTATGTGATTGCTCCTTGGAAAATTCTCCTATTTCATTTCCAATTGCAGCTTCTTAATTTGCTCTCGGAAAGGATTGCAAAGTCGACAAATATGTAGTCATCCTTGAACAGTTTCCTACAAACATCCCTGGTTTGGTTTGCAAACAAAGTTCTAAACCATCTTGTTAGTACAAAACGATGACAAGCTCCTCCATCTAGAAGAGGGGGTACCAATGTTCGACTTTAAGGTTCCATGTTGGGTTGTTGGAGAAACCAATTTGGCCAGCATTTCGAGTGAGAGGGTTGTGTAGTGTGACTAGTGCTATGCGGAAGAGTGGAGGAGCCATGTGGTTTGAGTGGAATCACCTAGGATTGTAGATGGAAGGATGCAATGCGACGAGGTTTGGAGGATTCAGAAGATTTCAAGGCACAAATTTGAAAAATACTAGCATTGTCGAAAAGTTGACAAAAAAAAACAGACCATTGGCATAGTCCGCAAACGTTTTACTGACCCTAATGGAAGTGGTCCAACCCGTCATAACCTTCTACAACAACATACCGTAGGCAAGGAAAGTTGGCCCAAATTCTCAATGTCAATCCGCCTGTAAATGGAGAAGTCCTTGCATGATGGAACGTAATGTTAATGATAAAAACACCCATTCATGAGGTTTGAGGACTCTTGTATGTCCGGGAAGTACCACTTCCCCCTTGTTTAAACGCAATCTTCAGGCATAGTTTAAGACCATTGTCATATGCGTGTAGAGTGTTTCACTAATCTGTACTATGACCTGTCGACTGATGTACATGCTTGTGCAGCAGGCCAACTCGACAGACGTTGATAACGACAAGGTGTCAATCTCATCGTCTAAGGTCTTCTACTTGGTAGCAATGAACAACCACCTCCGTCGGCAACACCCACTGTCACTCATCTCACGAACAGTGATAGGCGGTTGTTTTAAGTAGCACAGAGTCTGAAGAGGTTCTAACAGCCATAATTTTGCTCTATCAGGTTTCTAGGTGATCTTGACTGCATGACTACATTCGCAATGCACATACATTGGTATTGTCTAGCTTTAGGAAAGGCGAACGACACGTGGGTTTGGGGTCGTCGGCCTTTGGTAGGGCTCACCGAGAAGCCCCACAGGCTCGAAAACACTTGATTTTCCTACTTGGCATGTAGCTTGAGCTAAAAGCATCACAAAGGTGAGGGCCTAGGTTATTGTGGGAGGGATCTCACACCAAGTGTCATTCTTGTCGTCAACTTAGTCATAAGTCACTTCTAACCACAAATCTGGCGCTAACTTTCAAATGGAACCTTTCCCTCTCACAACAAAGCAACCAGCGCTACTAAGGCACCAAGTCTTGCCGTATGGTGAAAATGGGCATGCGGTGCTAGATTGCTGTCCTCCATTGTGGCGATGGAAGGCCGCGACAACATTCAGGGGTTGGCTGGGGGGGGGGGGGGGGGGTGGATTCGGTTCACAAAATTACGGGACGATGTCAGTCCGTCGGCACTTTGTCAACCACCACCTTGTCTCCCTCCTTTCGCAGCCTACACCCCAATGGACCACGTCCGAACCGATCGAGGCCCTTGCGATTGAGGGCTGCGATGGAATGGGTGGCCAGTGGGCTGCCAGAGGGCAAGCGAGAGGAAGGGGGGACTTTGTTTGGGATTCCAGCCAACGGGCATCGGCCGGAATTCCCGCTCCAAGAATGGGGAATGAAAAACTTCCAATTTGTGTTTTTTTTAATTTTTACAACATCTATGCCCTTGTTTTAAATATGAAAAGTACAAAAAATACACCCATTAATTCCACCTGCGGTTTTAGGGTTTCATTTTTGAGCGGGCACCTGGTGGTCTTGCAATGGCTAGGCCGAGCGAATTCCTTGTCAACGCATGGGGAGTCTCAGACCCCCCTTGCAAACTCCCCGTAAAATACACCTGAATAATAAAAAAACCTTATATAAAGGGGTTTGTGATGTTGGACCAAGAAAATTGACGTAAGCATGTCGATGCCGCATGCCATGCAACTTCGACATGCTGTCTTGTGAGAAGCGAGAGGGCTACATTGTTGCTTTTTCTAAACCTTAACCCCCGTCTGTGTAGAAGGGGAAAATGAGGCTCATTTTTGTGAGGCAGGGGTGAATGGGGTTTATTGTTTTGCGGTAGTGGCGAATTAGGCTTATTGTTCATGAGTGGGGGGGAAAAGGCTAATTCGTCTTGGCGAGGGGTATATGACGTTTACGCTCTTCCAGCCTACCCTTGCTCCTCCTACCTCATTTTTTCAAGGTGGAAAATCTTCTCAATTGTGGAGATGCGATGAAGAATTGAGTGAGGTTGTCCCATAAAAGTGAAGACGACAACTGCACCTCAAACACCATAATGCTATGATAACAATTGTTACGGTGTGCAGAACATAGACAGTGCATATGTAGAAGTTGCAGAGCTTAAGAAGATTTGAGAAAAGGGGGAAATTGATTTATTTCTAATCACTGGTACGTGTACTTTGATGAGAATTGTCGGAACTGTTAAGCATACACATTCAATTGCAAAAATAGGAATGAAACATTCTTCTGGTCTTGGCGCTCGATTAAATGGAAGCTTAAGAAGCTGAATTATGAGTTTTTACATCGAGAAACTTCGTCGATGTTTCGGGTGGTTTTGAGAATATCGAGGCGTGTCTACAGAAAAGCCTAATGTCGTCACGAAGTTGACTAAGTCGAATAAAAAAACAATATAGTGAATTGAAGGTATTTCTAACCTTCTGGAAATTGGTTGAAACTGGCAGAATCTCGTAGAACCCAAGGTTGTGGGTAGAGGCAAACAACCAAAATGCCCACGATTTGATCCACGTAGAGAAACCCAGGAGTTTCATGCAATGGGACATGAATGAAATCGCGTAATCGCGGTTCCAAAGTAAATTTTTAAATTTTGGACGTAAAAATCCATTGTCAACAGAGTGTTAGATGATCATGTGTTAGCATATGGATTTTGCTTCCCTTGGGAATCACACGATACATGGTCATGGCATGGTCGAAAATATTGTTTGACGTCCCCGTTCGACTCCAGCGTCTCATCCACCTCTCGTTTCAAATCTGGATCCGAAGAGGCAACTTGCAGCGCCCGATCAGGGTGGTCAACGAAGTCCAGCGTGCACTCCGCCAGCTAGTCTTGTCTCTGACGCTGCAGATGTTCTCGTGCTCTCGTCTGGACAGGTCTGCCGCAAGCCACCGGCGCAGGCGGTCGAGGCCTGGCGGGAGGTGGAGCGGGAGCAGTCGGGGCCAGCGCAGCAGCAGACGCGCGTTGCGCTGCTGTGTTGTGCAGCAGCGGTAGCAGGAGGCGGGAGGGTGGGATGGCTTGGCAGGCGGAGTTGGCGCGGATGCGGGAGATGCTGGCGGAAGTCACCCTTGCGTGGGAGGCAGAAGCGCGGCAGTGAGTGTTGTGCCAGTGTGCCAGTGTGCCAGTGTGCCAATGTGCCGCTGTGCCAATGTGCCGCGGACACACGCTCTCAAGAAACGCTGATTTTTAATTTTTAAACGCTTTACAAAGCGTTCAAGAAATAAAAATTTCAACACACGCTGAGAGCTTGTGTTGTTGCGAGTCTGGTTCTGTCCTCGGTTTCTGTCTCTGGCTCTCACCGTGCTGCTTGCGATGGTGCAGCTTGGCGACCCTCAGCTCCGTTCGTCCGTTCCCAGTTTGTGATCTCTTGTGTTTTGTTGGCCGTGAACCAGGACGCGTGTATTCCAGATCCATGCACAACAAGTTGTCGTCAGCGCTGGCGAGAATTGCTGTCAGGCTGAGTAATTGTCTGCAGCACGCATTCACATCCGCCCAAGATGCCTTTCCTAAACCCAGTGCAAAGTGTTTTCTCAAGATCATAAATTTTACCCAACGCGTCTTCCGCTGAGGCGCTCATGTTGCAAAGCAAGCCCAAAAGGCGTTTTGAGTGTTTGAGGTGCTTCGTGATCTGCATGCTGCTGTGAACATCCCTTTGCTCAAACCCTCTGTTTTTCCTGTCTTTTTTCTTTCTCTGTTTTTTCTTCTCTTGTCCGCTGAAGGATGTGGTACGATTCGGTTGATGGTGTTGGTGGTTTCTTGCTTCCAGATCCTGTTGGGGTGATGCAGATGTGCTTGCTTGAACCCATGCATGCATGCAAGCATGCGACACAACGATTTCTGAGTCCGGCACTTCTCCTCTTCTTTCACAGCCTTCTGAGCATACAGATGCTCTCTCCACTCTTCCGTGCCTCTATTCCTACATCTCATGCTCGCTCCACTCCCCCCCCCCCCCCCCCCCCCCCCCCCCACTGACCCCCAAACTGCTATTTTTTTGGATTTTTTTGGTCTGACACTGTTTGCATCCAGATCCTGTCCGGAAATAGGCCAGGACCTACCCTCCTCCACCAGCGACGACGATGGCTGCGACCACCTCTCAAGCCTCCCCCACGACGTGCTCGCGTGCGTCTGCAGCAAGCTCACGCTCGCGCAAGCTGCGCTGCTCTGCTGCTGCTGCCGCCGCCTGCGCAGCGCTGTGCCCCTCTGCGACAGAGGCGGCGGCGACGCCAGCCTGGACACGCTGTCGTCTGCACAGCAGCTGGCATGCGTTGCACGCAGGTGGACGCCCGGCACGATCACACACGTCGCGGTGCACCCACGAGCGCTTCAGCTTCCAGACTGGGACCGCAGCATGGAGGCACTGTCGCCGCACCTGCAGGAGCTCCACATGGACATGCTCGAGGACCGCTGGGGGCAGGAGCAGGGGGAGATGCGCAGGCAGCAGCCGCCCCAGGGGCAGCAGCAGCGACAGCAACAGCAGCAGGGCAGGCAACCACAGCAGCAGCAGCAGCGACAGGGGCAGTTGCCACAGGCAGGGGGCACGAGGCCTCCACAGGTCAGAGGGCAGAGAGCAGTGGCAGCAGCAGGAGCAGCGGCGCAGGCTGAGGAGGCATCCCATCTGCGCGGCGTTCTGCGGCTGCTCCGGGGCCACATGGAAGGGGGCATGCCGGAGCTTCGGCGCATCTCTTGGTTCCCCTCCGTGTGGGCCAGCCATGTGCTCCTCCGCTGCGTACCGGGCCTCACGTGGCTCGACCTCGACGGCGTCAACTTCCTCGACCTCCCCGTGGTGGCCGCGGAGCTGCCTCGCCTCTCGCACCTCGGCCTGTTCGACCGCGAGATCGGGCTGCGCACAGGGGACGACGGCGAGGGGCACTACCGCAGCCTGGCCAACATGGAGCCGTTTGTGGTGGGGTCGGCGGTGGCGCGCATGCCGGGTCTGCGGGAGCTCGTGGTGCACACGCACCGCATCGTGGAGCTGCCGTGCTCGCTGTCGGGCCTCTCGGGCCTCACGCGGCTCGAGATCGCACCGCGGCAAGCCCCGCCGCTCCAGGCCCTGCGGGAGAGCCGGCGGCGGATGTCGCGGGCCAAGCCATGCACGGCGCTGCGCCTCGTGGCGGGGCTCACATCGCTCGTGGATCTGAAGCTCTCGGTCACGGGGCTGGACTTGCTCCCAGGCGCCGCCGAGGGGCTCTCGCGCCTCACCTCGCTGCACCTGCACGTCACGCAGCGGCAGGGCAACCGCAGCGTGACGCACCCGTTCGCCACGGAGGGGCCCGTGCGTGTGCCCCTCCCGCTGCCCTCGCTGCGCCGGCTGTGCCTCGAGATGTTCCACGACGTGCCGCGGTTTGCCGGCGGAGGCTGGTTGGGCGACATGCCGCGGCTCACGCGGCTCTTTGTGGCCGTTGACCTGCCGCACGCTTGGCTGTCAGATCTCGCCAGCCTTGGTGGCGTGCGGCACATGAGGCTGGGCCAGACGCAACCGCCGGTGGTGCTGCCGCTGGCGGCAATGGGGCAGCAGCTCACGCGGCTTGAGCTGCTGCAGGAGTTCACGCCCGCGCCGCAGCTCCGCCAGCTGGCGCATGCCACGGGCCTGCGCCGGCTGCTCCTCAGGTTCGGCGGGGAGGGCCAAGCGGCGTGGTACATCACCCGGGAGGAGAGACCGCTCGCTTTGACAGCCTTAGCAAGAGGACGAAGAGGTGGTGGTGGTGGAGGCGGACACGGAGGAGGAGGAGCAGCAGGAGGAGGAGGAGAAGGAGCAGCCGCCGCAGCAGTGGCAGCAGCAGCAGCAGGAGCAGGAGGAGGAGGAGGAGGAGGAGGAGG
>SZWC01020130.1:28921-41109 GCA_023375785.1 Penium margaritaceum
CCTCCACGAGGTCGTATGTAAGCTAGGCGATTGCCTTGATCCTGTACAGTGGCTCACGGAAACCTCGTAGGCTTTGTACTCTCCAAGATTGCCTCGTATGAGGCAGTTGCCAAGTTGTTGAACCTTGGAAGTCACTCCAGTGAGTTGGCCAAGGTATTCCCACCTTTCTTGGACACACCAAACCATTCTTACACGTCCACGGGTTGAACACGCCCCTGAGGACTAAAAAAACCAGGAATGTTCTAGCTTGTATAGTGGAAAATTCCCCATAGGAAAATTCCTGGTGAATCCCGGTAAAATCCGAAACTTCACGTGGAATCCTCCAAAAGTGAAACCGACTGCGCTGGGCTGAAGCCGAAATCCAACGTAATTATTGCCTCACTCCAACAGTCTGCACCTTGCTGACGAGTGTTGACCTAGACAATGTGAACTTCCTCACCAGAAATGTGCTCAGGTACAGGGTGATGCTCAGCGTTGATGTGCTTAGTGCACGAGTAATGCATGCCATCATGCTCAACGATTGCCTTGTTGCTTTTCTTGTCAAAGCGTAGTGTGATGTAGTGGATGGGTGCACAAAGGTTTTGCAACAGGGGGGACAACCACACACTCTCACAAGTATCTACGCCAAGCGTTATGCATTATATCTCATTGGAGCTGCGTGCAACACACCCAAGAGGTATCAATCCCACCAACAAACAAGATTTAGCCAGTGCGGTTGCATGCCTCTGTATCGTGAGCCTAGTCATTATCAGTGTATCCATTAACGACCACAGAGGGTTGTGCTATTTAGCATAGCCCCAAATGCACCGTAGACAGTGCAAAGCACAATGACACGCAGTGATGCCTCGAGATCTCTCGGAAGAGGGTGTTGGGAGAACTAAGGTAGGAAGTTGACCAAGAAGGCCACATCCGCTCGGGTGGTGGTGGCGAGATACATGAGAGACCCGATCACACCGAGGTAATTGGTGACATCAACGAGCCCACTAGCTGGGACAAATTGAGCGAGTTCAGTAGGCGTTGACCTGTTAGAGTCATTGGTGTGGATGCAGTGGGCGTGTCGGTCAACAAGGAGGTAAAGCGCTCCCCAAGGCTGCGTATGTAGGTGGCCTCGTGTACGTGCACTGTGTATCGCTGGCGGTTACACTCATGTTCCATGCCAAGGAACACTCTAACTGGACCTAGGTCCTTCATCTTGTATGTGGACTACAAAAGAGACTTCACTGACTGCACAACAGGAGGACAAGGTGATGCAATGAGGAGGTCGTCGACATAGACCAGAATAGCCACGAGGGGCTTCGAGGGTATACTCAGGAGGAGTGCCGGGTCGATGGTACTACGGCGAAAGCAATCTCTCTCAAGAGTGGTGAAGATCTCCACGTTCCAGCATCGAGGCGACAACTTGAGCCTGTACAAAGCCTGAAGTAGCCAGCAAACCTTGTTTGTGCCGTCAGTAAAGCCAGGCAGCTACACCATGTAGATACCCTTATCCGATTGTTCATGTAATAATATGTCGTTGATGTCCATCTGCTCCGGTTCCAAGTAATGCTGGGCGACTATACTCAAGAGGGCACGTGCGGTAGTGAACCGTCCAACTGAAGGAAACATCTCCTCAATGTCAAAGTAAGGAACCTGAGAGAATCCCTTGGCTGTGACCATAGCTTTGTACTTGTCCACCTTGCCGTCATGCTTCCGCTTCCGTAGGAAAAATCAGCGGGCCAAAACAACTTTGCGGCCTGCTGGGAGATGAACAAGTTCAAAGACCCCATGTTTCTTGAGGGCCATCATTTTCTCTTGCATGGTCTTCTCCCATAGGTCAGCATCGACTGCCTCACGAGTCTACCAAACAACGGTAGGTTCCCTGGAGAGTGAAGGAACCGCGATCGCAACAAAGCAGGCTGTGACATAGCCAGCTATAGAATCCTCGAGGGTGTTGTGGAACTCGTGAGCTACGAGTGCAAAGCCCATAGCCGAGTTAGGGTGAAAGACACTGACGGCAAGCCCGAGTGCATTTAGACCATTCGGTGTAGCATAAGAAATGGCTGCGATGGACAATGCACTCGAGCAAGTGCAATGCTTAAAGGGTTAAGAGGATTGAGGAGCAGAGTGGTGAGGGCGAGAGCCGCCCTTTGTGTGTGTATGGCTTTGGGTCAACATAAGGAGCTTGAGAAACAAGAAGGGGTTCTGTCAGACCAACGGATACTAAGATATGTCATGCAGGCATCAAAGGTGAGTCAGGAGTGACATGTGAATGAAACCGCACCTCAATATTCTCAAAGCTCCCCCAACTTCTCGATGGATCTTCTTGAAGCAGCCACTCATTGTGCGACCTCGCACCCATCTCTTGGCTCAAGCACCGAGGACCCAACATATGCCACATTCTAACTCTTGTCATTGAATACATGTGCTTGATTCACTCAACGCTTGTGATACTTCTTAACACAAAGTATCCATTTGTCCCCACTCCTCGAATCCTCTATTACCCAGCATGTCATCCATGCAAACCAACTATGTTGCGCCCAGCGTAACACTTGGTATCACAGAGTGGCATCGTTGGAGGGACAACAAATGCATTAATTGCATGGCAAAAACCTCGCACAAGTCTTCAGCACATCTCCACCATTCAGACGATCGTACACCTTACGAAGAGAACGGTGAATAGAGCGAGCACACTCAACAAAAAGGAGCACACCCTGCTTAACACTCTAGCGATGGAGGATTAGCAGCATGTAGAAACCAACGCTCTCCAAATAAACCAAACGGCAACGGCAGCTTTTGCGGAAAATGGCACAACATCAATTAACCCGACGGTCAACCTGGTCAATGACCCCTTGGGCTCGGTTAGCTTTGCATCCGCCGCTACGATTCGGTTCAACATGTGGCACGATGGGAGGCACAAGGGGACAAGCTTGAATCAATGAAGACCTGTACCAGAAGTTGTTGAGATTTGAAAGCCTCAATACCCACCTACTTCAACAGCTCAACGTGGCGATTGATGAGCTTTGGGTTTCCCCTGCGCACAAAGCAGTGCTCACCGAGAGAAGCATCCAACTCTTGAGTGAATCCCATATTTGACCGACACTCTCTGGTTGTTCGTTTCCGTAAACTCAAAGGGACAAACGGCCATGATTTCACTGACAAAATTGGAAGTGTACTTCACCACTGTTGGTGTCAACAACAATGGAAAAGATATTGACCTCGCGACCTCGCTTTTGCGTGGCACGGCTATGAGTTGGTGGTCCAATCTAGAAACCATCTAACGGTAGCAAGAGACCGGCAGGGCCAGATCAGAAGCTCACGTCGCTCTCACATTGTCGACCGCATGCATACTACCTCTTGAGCATATGAATCCAACGTGGCATGACTCTCTTACGCCACCAAAGAAGTGGAGAAACTTCACGCGCATTGTGTTTTCTTACATTAGGAAGATGAAAAAGAATTTTGCCTCACCATTAATGGTAAAAAATGACATTTGCCTCTGTCAACAGACCCACAACACAACAATAATTACGGGAAGTAGTAGAGGCGGAAGACGCAAGGGAAGTTGCGGCAGCCACAAAACGCCAAGGGATATCTATGAGACGGAGGTCAAGTGTTGCTCGACCTTGTTTTGGCGAGGGGGAAGAAATTGCAACAGCCAAGCAACCTCATTGCCCTTGAAACCTGAGAAGTTTGCAACTGTTTTGGGAGATTTTTCAGCACTTGTTCAGGAGTTTCAAGGGGATTTTCCCGCCCAACTACCCCCAAAGTTACCTTTCTAGCAAAACGTCTACCATCAAATACAACTGAAGCGGGATAGTAGGCCGAGAGTGGTAGGGACCTAACGGATAAGTGATTATGAGCTGACTGAACTCAAGAAGGAGCTGGACGAGATGCTCGGTCAGAGGTTCATCGGACCTTCCACATCACCTTACAAGGAACGTGTCCTTTTTGTAAAAGGAAAACTAAAGAGATACAAATGTGTGTGGACTACCAAGCATTCAACGACATCGCCATCAAGAACCGCTACACTCTTCCGCGAGCAAATGATTTTTTTGACCAACTCCACAGGACCCAAGTATTTGGCAAAATTGACCAACACAACAATAATCATCAGATTTGCAAGATGTAGAAAAGACATAATTTTGTACTAGATCCACAGACTTTGAATTCCCGGTCATGTTGTTTGGATTCACAAATGCTGGCATAATATTTACAACGGCAATAAACACCATTTTTGCCCATACCTCGACGACTTTGTCATTGCATACCTTGTGTACTTCTTGGTGTACATCCACACCCAGGAGAGGAACAATGGGAATTTGTAAAAGATCCCAGAAATTGTACAAAGCGAGAATTTTTTGCAGAAAACTCTCTAATTGCGACTTTGGTCACCGTTCAATCCAGTTTTTGGGACACGTCATTAATGATAGACATATCATCACAGACCCCAAGGAGGTTGAGGGGGCTGTAGAATGGCTAACGGTGACCAATGTTGAAGACCTCCTGGTATTTTTGGACTTTTACGCTCGAATTTCATCGTCTCTCTCCGATTTCATTTGTAAGAATACTTAGTGAAATTAGGGGGAAAACAAACAAGAAGCGTTCCACTCTTTGAGAAATGCTCTCACCTTGGTTTGAGCTTTACGATTGGCTGATCCTATGGTGGACTACATCATAGCCACCAACGCATCCCATGGAGCCATGAGAACCATTCTCTTCCAAGACAACGGTAGTGGAGAGCACCCCGTTGTGGACATGTCGCAAAATCTACATGGGCTAAAACTCCACTATGCAATACAAAAAACATAAAATACTCATAATCGTCCATGCATTTGGAATCTGGCCATACTGCTTGAAATGCCAATGATGCATCGTTCGCACCAACCACCACATTGAAACATCTTAAGGCTCTGCCAAACATGAATTGTTGACATACTCAATGCGTGAAGTTCCTCGAGTCCAACTTTGACTACGACATCGAGTATCCACCTGGGAGAAGTAAGCATGCTGATGCTCTATATCCATGACCAGATCTGATGGCAGAGGTTAGTACGCTACTTTTTGAATGAGACCCATACTATGTGAGGCTGTTTGCGAAGCCTTTGGAGGAGTTCGGAGAGTGCGAAAAAACTAAGCTTTGGTTCGACGACCCCGAATGGTGATGTCGATATACTCGCGAGGGGTGTCTTCCCACCAAACAAGGAGCTATATAGGATTCTATTGGAGCAATGCCAAGACACCAGTCAAAGTGGATGCTATGGCAAGGACACGACACCAAAAAAGCCGGCAGAGTAATCTAGGTCGGACAAGATGCAGATCGACATATCGGCCATGTGTAAGTCATGCGACACCTATTAATGTAAAAAGATCTTATTGCACGAGGCCAAGAGGACAATAATAACCCCTTCCTATTCTGACCAAGCTGTGGATCGACACCAGCATGGAATTCGTTACACGATTGCCAGCCACTCCGAAGGGAGATGACGACATCCTCGTGGTGGTGGGTACATTTTTGAAAATGTCATACTTCATCCCTACGACGACCACCGTCATTGTAGAAAGAATAACGTTGCTGTTTCAAAACCAGATCATACAGTTGCATGGCGTGCCATGTACCATCATAAGCGTTACACATGGTCCATTCAGTAGGTGTTTTTTGCGAAAACAAATGACACGGCTTACAGTTAGATCCAGTCATCTATGGCGTTCGATCCTCAAATGGATGGACGAAGAGAGCACACCAATTGGAAGCTCTAACAAAATTTCCACACCTTGTGCAAGCCACACTACATTGATCGGGCAGGCAAATTACATACTATCGAACTCGCACACAACACCCACAATTCCACTACAACCGGTGAAGTCCCGTTTTAATTGGTCTATAACAAGCTCCTCGCTGAACAGGCACGATTACAGAGTGAGAGCAACATTCTTACGGTCGATATCCACCGCATGGACTTCTCAAGCATTTGAAAGGAAGTGCGACAGATTCTTGCAAAGACGCAAGTAGCCATGATGCGAGAGGCTGACTGATATCGAAGCGATGACATGTTAAGTGTTGGCGATCGCATCCTCCTTGGCTTGGCAAACATCAAACACAAAGGATAAGACTTTGTAAAGCTTGAATCTTGCTGGTTGGGGCCGTTTGAGATGAAGCGAATGCAAATCCTTGTTGTCGCTCGACTTCACCTCCCTAACATCATGTCAATCCATCTTGTTTTCCACATTAGTAAGCTCAAGCACTATCGGGACCCTAGTACAAACTTTCTTAAAAGAGACATCGCACCCTACCTCCTGCTCGAGTAGAGGAAGATACAAGGTATGTAGTTTAAGATATCCTAGGGCATCGACACCATGGATATATGATTGAGTAGCTGGTTAAGTGGCATGACTATGACGTGGCACACAACAGCTAGGAGCCCTACAATAGCCTACGGGACGTCAATCATTTGATCAAAGGATACTATCTCCGTCAGCGGGCAACGTCTCCTAACGTGTCAGGACGTGGCAGCTGAAAGGGGGGTAAGTGTTAGGTTCCTCATGTACACAATTCCATAAACTCCGCGAGTGGGTATTTCTCTCATTGCTTTTTTGGCCCACCGCACTTCGACCTCACGATGTTTGTGCCAATCAACCAAGGACATTTTTTCCACTTGTCCCGACCTTCAGCGTTCCGTTCCAAAAGGTTTTGACTACTTCTGCTACTTTCTTGAAGGATAATGAGAAGAGTCGCAAACTGTTTTGATGTTTTGGTATTGTTTGGTCAAGTTCTCTGCTGCGCATGATTGTTATGAAAGTATGCCCTGATACTCTCGAAGCCCCCCGACTTCTCGGCTAAGCTTCTCAAAGCAACAAATCACTTTGCGATCTCGCACGTGTTACTCTACTCGAGCGCGGAAGATCCAACATATGCATCATTCTAATTCTCGTCATTGTGTGAATGTGCTTGACATACTAGAAAATTGTCATCGAATTGCACTTACTCCTTCATAGAAATTATCTATCTGTCCTGATTCCTCAAATAATCTATTTTCTTGCACCTCATCCCTGTGAACCACCTATGTTTGAGGCCCTCACAATGGAAGGCAACAATAGAATGGGTGATTTGTGGTCTGCGTGTGTCGTGGGGTCGGGGGTTTGGGAGTGGGAGACCCTGTTTGGGATTCCAACACAAGCATTGGCTTGAATCTTCAATGCTTGAGGAGTGGGTGATTTGTGTTCTTTGTCTTTCAGTCTTTCCAACATTCTAGCCTTGTCTTACCTACAAATCGTACACAAACCCACCTTCCAGTCATAATGGATTTTAGGTTTTACCTTTCTATGGGTGCTTTCTGGGCCTTACTATAGCAAGGCAGAGCAGTTTCCCATTCTACAAATTCGGATTGGGATCTCTATGCAAACTCCGCACAAACCACCGCCCAAAATTATTAGGATAAATGGAAAAAAATCCTGGTTGGTGCTCTATCCTCAGACGAGGTGTCTTGCTCCTACGCATTTCAAAATTCCGAACCTACCTGGTTCCTGGCCTACCGGAAATGCAAACATGGCCGGGGTGGTCAAAGTTCTATGCCGACCTAAACGAATGGACGGGTTGCTTTGGCGTCCTAATGATCCAGGCCGTCAGTGCTCGAGAACATATCAAAAAGTTTATTTCCGCGTGACAGGCCTCGCTAGATCTGGAATATTGGCGATGGTTTCAAGCTAGGATTTGTTTCTTCTTGCATTACCGTTTGCAAAAATCCTGTGTGAAGTTGGTGTGAAGAAACCTGAGAAACACGTTTTCACAATTTCTAGGCCGCTCGCAATGTCGCCGTTGTGGCGGCCTACACCATGAGGCTTTCAGTTTAGGGCGGATTATAATATGGACAAGATGGATCGGCGGATGAAACAAGCGGTCATCACTGGCCGTCACATATTTCGATAATTGTTTTTTTGTATAAGAGCTTCCCTGACTCACCCGTCCTTGACGTCGCCGCATATCGTTGTGGTTGGCCAGGTCGTTGCCTCGCAGAAATTTACCCAAACCATTAAAGTTTTGCAGTGATTCTGCAAAAAAATGTCATCTGCATGTTGAAGTTACATGTCATGCAACTTCAACATTGTTGTTTTTTTAGAAGAAAGATGGAAATTTTTTGCCTTTTCTCAACAGTGAATATACCAATTACCCCTTAATTTTGTCACCCAAGCCTCTCATGTAACCCGACCTCAGAACAATGAGTCCCATCCACCCCTATCGCGGAACAAGAAGCCCCATTCATCCCTTCCTCAAAAGAATAAGCTCAATCCATCCCTGTTTGGTAAGGAAAAGCCCCATTAGCTCATCCGTTCACACCATGTTAAAACAACGATGCATGTCATTGCTTGATCATGGCGGGATTGAGCATGAAGTGCTAGGTTAGTGTCCTCCATCGCGACCGTCGCGATGGAGGACCGCAACATCATTTATGGGTGGGGGGAGGGGAATTCTTGCGACAAAAATGCCAGCCGGCACTTCCTTGACTGCTAGTCCCCCCAACCTCCCTTCGCAAACCATAAACCCTTTCATGAGGTAGTTTGTGCTTGGTGGGCCAAAAGGAATGACATCAGCATGCCGATGCCGCATGCCATGCAACGTCGACATGATGTCTTGGACAAACTGCATGCTATCATTCTCTTTTATGCACTTCAAACCCACGACCGTGCACAAGGGAGAAATGATGCTTATTGTAGCACGGGAGTTACGAATCACGCTTATGCTTATGTGACAGGGGAAAAAGAGGCATATTGTTTCGAGGTAGGGGAGATTCAGGCGTATTCTCTGTGGCGAGTTATAAATGGTGACTTCACCCTTTTCTAAGCCTCAAAGCTTTGTTTGTGCGTGAGGGACAAATGGTTCATTTTTCCAAGGCATAGTCTCATTGTTTATCTTCAAAATGCGTTGTCTAATCGCCTATCTTATTTGCCTCTCTTAGTTGAAAGGTCGAATGATCGTTGCCGTAGACCACGATCAGGCGTGAACCACAAGCCATTTCCTAATCTTGGGGGCAAAACCCTTCGGCGGAGTCTGCGAGATTCTCAACGATGGTCTCTACGGCATGTTCTAAGGCAATGTTCCACAGATTATTTTGTTTGTATCTTACATCTACCGCCAATGACTTGGCAAGTACGATTCCTACCGATTTTTGGTTCGGCACGCTATAAATGTGTCATGCGTGTTTTTGGGATACATGTTGGGGAGCTTGTAGGGCCGACCTCCTCAACGACGGTTTTTTCACAACTTGCCAGGGTCGAGTAGTATTGATACAATTATTGACTTGTGAATGGCGTCGACGTCAACCTCTCGTGTCGGTTGCCAAAGCAATCCAGGGTCCACTCTTAGTGGTACATTACTAGCTTGGAATGCTTTTGGATGAATTCACAAAATAATCCTAGTTGTGGTTCTGTCCTCATATGAGGTGTCGTGCTCCTTCTCACTTGAAAAATCCAAACCCACCTAGCTCTTCGCGTAAAGTAGACACACACTTGGTTGCGTTGGTTGAAGTTTTATGCTGACTTGAACGGTTGGACATGTCGCTTTGATGCTCGGTTAATCCATGTCGTGAACGTTTGAGAAAAAATCAAAATTGTTGAATTGGCGTTAGTGGCTTGCTAGCTTGCAATATTGACAACGGTTTGAACGTAGGATTCTCATTTTCTTGAACAATCGATTATAACAATCCTATGTGAATTTCATGTGAAGAAATGTGAGAAAACATTGTTTTGAGAATTTCTAGGCTGCTCGCAAGGATGTCGTTAGGCCCTGAATCAAAGCATTGATCTTGATTTTGATTCTAGGGTTGCTGATTCATCCCTCGCAAACTATGATTTTTTCTTGATTCCTCAAGTAGGAGGGAAACAATTTGAATCAGTGGGAGAGCAACTAGGTCTCCTTCAAAATCACACTTCACGCTAGCCGAAAATGATGAATAGGATTCTTGATTTGTTGGGCGCCCCTTCAGTGATGTCTTCTGCCATGTCGCGCAGCCAGCCTTGCTCGTGTGCACCAATGAGAATTTAGCGTCCTGGAGTCGAGAGGGGAGCGTATCCCCGATTATAGATCGTATCAAAGACTTCATAAAACGTTTCCAAAAATACATTTTGGTTGAACGTCTTCATCCTAGGCATTTTGATTGATTCTAATTGTTTTTACGTTTAGGATGTTACACAGAATGTGGGAGTAATGCGACATAAGCAAAAATCACCGCCAAAACAGAAAGAACTGGTGGGTGACATTTGATTCATCGGTTTTTTTCCACCACGTATTTTGGCGGTTTCGGCAAGGGCTGCAGGCTCTCGCAAACAACTTCGTCGCGTCGTGCCCCCCCCACACAAAATCAAAATCAATGCGTCGATTCAATGCCCTAATCCATGAGGCTTTCACGTCAGGTCCGATCAATCTAGTGTCGTGACGGACTGGCAGATGAGACAAGCGGTCATCGTTGGCTGTCACATACTTTGGAAGTAGGCTTTTTAACAGGAGTTTCCTAAGGGCTCGTTTGGATTCAACCGAGTAAGAAGTTGGATCCGACATCCAAAGTCGGATCCGACTCCCGACGTTGAAAGGTTGTCGATGCCTTCGGATGTTGCACTTTGTGATTGGTGCGGTTGACGGGTATCTCGCTGGGAGAGACGAATCTTGTGACACTCCACGTCAACAGTTATCCAAAGGTGGCGCGGTTCTCTGACTCAAGACTCGGATTCTGAGTGCTGAAGTCGGAACCGACATTCGCGCTGCCGAATCCAAACGCGCCCTAAGAATATCTGTCCTCGATGTCGCTGAATGTCGTAGAGGCTGGTCAGGTTGTCGCCTAGTAGAAGTTTGCGCACTTGTTTTTTGAATTTGTCGTGGCCACCCGGATTCGACGGTGCCGCCCACATTATTAAAATACAAATCAAAATACATTTTTTTCTGGAAAGCACCCACAACAATATTTGGGTGAGGCTAGGAGTCGTTGGAGTCTGTTGTTCGCTGGACCGCGACTGGATTGTTGGGTTCGCGTATTCGGTCGGCAAAATCCACACGTGTATGCACTCATTTTCTTCTTTTTGGCTCAAATTTTGTCATTTTTTGATACTTCTTAGTTGGCAAGTCCTAACAATTGTGGGGCTACCGATGCCATGCAACACGTGTAGTGTGGCAGGAGTTTTCCTCGACTAAGACTCAGTTGAGCGCCATATCGCAACCGTTGGATCAGGAGCTTGGTCTGCGCCATGTTGTTATGGACTAGATTGTGGCATGCTCATCTCCATCCTACCACATGCAGCAGCATTCAAACGGCCAACGAGCTCTTACCAAACGCCTAACAAGCGCCAAAGATCGACCAACAATCGATCCACGATTGTTGGGCGTTCGTTAGCGATGGTTGGGTTGCCCTCATCATCCACTTTTGTTCGCGATCAACGGCCTCGCCCTAGAGCGAAGTTGGCACAGGTTCCAAACCTTGCTCGAGGATGGTTAGCATGGAGGACGTTGTCGTCAGTTTCCAGGAGTTCGACGTCCGTTCTTTTCTTCCAACCAAGCGTACTAGCGCACTTCCATAAAGTAGGACAATTTTTTTTACTTTTGGTAACTCAAAGACGGATCTCAACAATGGCGACAAGGAAGGTGACTGGGATCTTCCGATTTCGTTGGAATCCGTAGTTGATGACGCATTCCAACGACTCCCAGCCTCACCCTTCGTTTTGTGTTGGTAGAGGTTCGAAGCCGCCCAATACAAAAACAGAAGCTGCGGGACATCCAACAAATCCCGTCTGCCGTGTTGAAGTCAGGGGATTGAAGATCAATTGAAAGGGGATTGAAGAAAATATCCACATACCCCGGGTTCAGAAACCAAACTCGCCAAACCCCCTGTCGCCGAAGTATTGAGTACAGGTCGCCCCGTCTCTTATTTTTTGATCACCAAAAGCCCCGCCTTCACTATATTGGTTACAATAAACCCCGCGATAGCCCGCGGGGTAGATTGTTTCGTTACAATATACCCCGACATGAGGGGTATATTGTAACGTCACAATCTACCCCGTTTCCATATTGAGTCGTCTAAGGTATTCTTAGCATTTTTCGTATTTCTCGGAACACGTCCTAAGAAACAGATGGAAAAGCCTCTTATCGTTCGGTGTCGTCTTTGAATTGCTAGCGTGTTTGTTTTTCAAACCCCCCCTCCCCCTACCCAAATGACGTTGTGCAATGTATC
>SZWC01020131.1:11064-33733 GCA_023375785.1 Penium margaritaceum
ACACACACACACACACACACACACACACACCTTGACATACTTGATGTTGCGCGTCGTCCACTCTTTAGGGTTGTAGTAGCGTGAAGTGTTCGTAAGGTCAATCACGAGCCCAATCTGCACTCGCAGACGCGCAGCCACCAAGCACAGCACAGTACAGCACAGGACAGAGCGAAGACGCCTCAATCTATATTCTGAATGTCGCCAACTTCCAAAAGTTGGGGGACCGAGATTTCAGACGGATTTTGGCCGTGTTTTGCTGCGGCCCTCTGCAGTGTACAGGAGTGCCGGGTCAACAATGAAGCAGCGCATGAACTCGCAGTCATGTCGTGCGCGCCATCCTTTAGAATGGCAGCAGCGGTTGCGAGCGTGTACATGCGGCCCACACGGAACAGCGAAAGCAGACACTCACTTTCCTCTTACAATCTCCTCAGTGAAACTCCAGGTGGCCGAGAGGATGTTTCGTCTCATTTCGAGGATTCAACGGGCCAAAACTTCGGTCAACCGTCGCTGCCCTGGGCAAACTTTTCGCACAACATTTTCTTTTGGACAGGTCTCGACAGCCCACGGTCTGTTGAGTCCATTCAAACCACGCGTAAGCAGCTGTGAAGGGCTGTTTCAGTGCGTGTAATGACGTGTGCGTGGGTGTGAAGGCGTGTAAGGCGGTGTAAGGGCATGCCAGGGCGTCTTAAGGGTGTGTAAAGGGTGTCTCAGGGCGATGAAGGGCATGCAAGGGTGTGAAAGGGCATGTAAGGGAGTGCAAGGGTGTGAAATGGCATGTAAGGGAGTGTAAGGGTGTGAAAGGGGCATAACGCGTTGTCAAAGAGCATGTAACGGCCCGTTGGGGCATGAAAGGACTCAAGGATGTATGATGGGGTGTAATGGCGTAAAAGGGCGTATAAGGCGGCAAGGGTGATGCAATATTGACGACTCTTTCAAATCGGTCTAGATATAGTTTTTATTAACATCGACATCAAAACATCAGTATTTTCTTTTCAATGTTTTGGTTGATAGTTTGATATTGAGGTCGACATCTAAGACCAACATCCTCTAAGGGATAAGGGGGACCTTCCGTGAAATACAGGCCAATACTGAAATTGATATTGATGTCCACTCAATATTGATCTAACATGATATCGATACAATTTTATATCAACATTGCACCACCTCTCATGGTGATTACAGGGAATGTAAAGGAGAGTTAAGGTCATGATAGGCTGTGTGAGGTCCTGTTAGGGTGTGTAAGTGCGTGTAAGGTCGTTTGAAGTTGTGTGAGGAGGATGTTTAAGGGCGTGAAAGGGGGCGTGTAACCGGGTGTGAAGTCCTCTATAGACATGCAAGGGCGCGTCAGGCTACAGGGCGTGTGGATGTGTAAGGGCCTGTCAAGTCGTGTAAGGGCCAGTAAGACCATGCAAGGGCGTGTAAGGGCGTGTAAGGCCGTGCAAGGGCGTGTAAGGGTATGCAAGGGCGTGTAAGGGCCTGTAAGGGCATGTAAGGTCGTGTAAGGGCATGTAAGGGCATGCAAGGCCTTGCACTAGTGTGATAGTCTGTGCAAATCTGTGGAAGCCAGTGTCAGGCCAAGTAAGGGCATGTTAGTGCGTGTACGGTCGTCTAGGGTTGTGTAAGGTCATGTACGGTCGTGTACTAGGGTTCCAGGGGTGCGGGCACGGTTGCAGGGGCACTCTGGGTCCGAGTCTGACTTTGAATCAGATCAACTTGGACTGGGCTTGGAGTCCCAGAGTCTGACTCAACAAAGTTGGTTCTCAACTATAGTCGAGAAGGTGTGACTCGTACCTTACAGACTGTAAGTTACAGTCATAAGCCTTCAGTACACGACTTCCGAGTTGTGAGTCCGGAATGATTCTCAACTCGGACTCAAACTCTGTGACTCCGACTCAGGACCTTGCTCCGTTTCAGAGTCGGACTCAAAGCACCAAGTTCAAGTCCAAGTCTGAGATCGAGCTTGTCCCACCCACCTCTCAACCGTGGGGGGTTTGGGGAGGGGGGATGAGGTCTGAGGGCCAAGCCAACGATGCTCTCACCTCTCGGTGGTGTTGTGTGCGTTGCAGCCGCAGTGCAGTCTCAGGAGAGTAGCGTTTGCCCGGTTCCACCACCTCCTTGAACCCCGCACCAAGCGGCACCTTGGACGGAATGATGCACCCAATCGGGTCGCTGAACGGCGGGCAGTCGAGCCACCCTGCGTTTTCATGGTGAGGGAAACGAGGCTGCATGTGAAGCACGGAGTATGGCTTTGTGTTGGACCCAACTGTGGCCGAGAAAAATAGCCAAGTTTAGTCCCTAGGTGCTTGCCTGACAGTCCAAGTGCTTGCTTGACGCCCTGACACGACATCACATGACATGACATGGCATGACATGTCATGCCATGTCATGACATGTCATGCAAGATTAAAGTCCAAACCCAGCAGGCCGAACCTTCGGCAGGCATCACACTTGAGCACATTCTTCTTGAGCACAGTCTCACAACAAGTGGCCTCACCCACGGACCAAGGTGAACTCACACACGCACACACACACCACATGCAAGAGCCAGCCACCAAACGTGTGTGTGCTTCACAAGTGGACAGCTCAGCCAAGACAAAGCGGCACAGCCACGTGGCAGCCTGCAACGTCGTCAGGTTGTCCTGCCAACTTCTTTGGCGGCAAGGCAGGCCAACCCTGTGCCTGGCACTTGAGCAGGCTGCACGATTGTCAGGTCCAGACTGCAGCAGCACACGACGACCCAACGCAACCACAATCTTCTCTCTCCACCCTTCTTCTTCCCTCTCACACGCCAACAGGCTGGCTCCTGAAGGCCGCTCAAGGGCTCATGCACTCACCCTCCGGTATGGGACCCGAGGGTCTCCCACCGCCCGGCCTCTCCCCTGCCTCGTTAGGGGCGTTGGGCCGATGTGGGACGCCTTTGCCGCTGCCACCACCACCGGCAGCTGCAGGAGCAGCGGCAGCCACGTCACTGTCGCCTTCTCCCTCCCTCCGTCGCTTCATGGCGGTTGACGAATCACCTCTTTCCCTTCCTCCTGCGAAGGCAGGACAAGGTCAGCCTTCTCAGTCAAACTGAAGCTTTAATGAAGATGCTCTACAGCTGCCTTGCACTTGAAGTGATGAGTCTTTGAGAGTTCAGTCCGCCACCACTAGCTAACGGAAGAGCTAGTGGAATTTGGTAACCTTCTACTGAATGGACACGTGTCAAGCAAAATATTTTCCTCCTGGTAGGTCTTCGGCGTCGGGACGACAAGACTTCACCATCAACCTGGCTGTGGCGAGTCCAGCCGGCAAGTTCACAGCGACCGGACAATACAGGCGACCTGACTCCAGCAGAAAATGGAGAGGGTGGGTCTGGTTATCAAGACAAGACAAGCGAAAAACCTGACACTACGTGCTTTTACGCTTATGACGTAAAACCTTTGATGAGATAATTGTACATTTTCTCTGGTATTCTATTTTAATATCATTAAAAAACTAATTAATGCTTCGGATTACCGAGCACCCTCTCAAAATTAGGGAGATGTACAATAGAGTTTGTTTTGCGAGATTTAATCGGGCATACATGTAGTTCTTCCCCCAAAAAATTGAATAACTCATTTTATAACAGTATTTCTTGAGATTTAACTCCTTTTGCGCTTGTTTAGAATGCAATCAGGTTCCTTGGGCATGGTATTCAAACCATACTTGCACCTCAGTGCGTTATTTGGTACATACAAAGCATTTCATGAACGTGTTGGGACCCAAGGGGCTCTCTCTTCACAGCCATGTTGGATTCAGATGCGAACGCCTCAAACCAATAGCTTCTAATGTACGAAAAAATACAAGTAAAGATGTCAAATGGCTTCTCACGGATTTTGAACTCTCTCGTTGGCCATGGGTGATGGGCATTGAAAATTTTCCACCTTCTCAGTTTGTGGCCAGTTTCGTTTAATTTCAATAAATACATTTTCCTTTCGATCTTATGACACTGATGTTTGGTAACTAAAACAAACTAGATTTTATCACCCACGTTGGATGTGGAAAGCAACAGGAACATGATTGTGATATCATGACCCGGAGGAGGATTGATAATGATGTCTTTCACGCACTCCGAGTCACAGTCATGGGGTTTTTCACATAAACACCTACCCCTTCCTACACTCAGGTTGCAACGAAGTCAACATCACCATACATAAAGAGCAACGATTGCGTGTGGGTCAAAATTCATAACTTACTTAAGCTACTGGTACGGGTGAAGGGAGAGGCTCGATTCATTTTTCAATGGTTGCTTTCAGGTTGCTTAGGTGAATGATGCGGAGGCTAATGTACTCTTTAGAGGTTTTAAGGGACGGAGATGGAAGTGTAAACCAGAGTTTCAAGAGAAAGTAGAACCTCGCGACTTGCAAAACATGCTAGCAGCAAATCCTATGCAAGGTGGCGTAGGATACGAGGGTAATACAGGGAAAGTGGCAAATGAGAGAAACACTCTGTGATGCAATTTTGTAAGCTTGATACAGATCAAGGGAGATCCTCCTAACCTGTTTGATGGGTTTGTGTGGTGATTGCATTATGTGAGGATGTATTGGAATGACGTCACAAGAGAACGTATGCAACCCCTTAGTTGGATGCTTATGATCATTATGCAGATTTGGAGACCTTGGGTTTAGGGGGGGGACGGGTCTCTTCTGTTTTGGAATACTATTTTTCCAGTGATTAGAAGGAGGTTGGATGAAAGACGTGCTTGAGTTCTCTTTCATTACGGATAAGGAAACATTGAGATTTCCTCCAAGAGGCGTGATTTTGTGGAAATGGCGTAATGTCTTAGGTAAGGGAGGCATGCACTTGTGCACGGAAGAGGAGGGTCTTGCCATTGTTTGCTTCAATCTGAATGAGAATGTGACATTAACGAATGATTAACAAAACAATGTCGAGGGATTACGGTGTGGAAAATCAGATGGTGTTTTTGTCTGTTCATGCTCCATGGAGGGGTAAACTCCATAGGTTACTTATGGCCTTAGTTATGTATGCCTGAAGGGACTGCGTGAGCGGATCTATAGCCATTACAAATACAAGTTTGATGATGGGCAACCTTGAAAGAAACCACATAGGGTTTAAGCGGCACAATAAAAGGAGGGTCTCGTCAATTTTGAATTGAAATTGCACCGAAGGAAGCGACTTTTGTTTTGTTTATTGAAGATGTGGGAATTCGAATACACATAAAATTGTCATTTGATAAAGTGCTATCTCAAGGGGCTTAAAACATGTCATGAGGCGTGTGCAAATAATGATGCAAGGATCCTGTTTTGGACATGTGATGTATTTGAATAAGAAGATTGGTGCTTCACGATGTGTTGCTATCCTTGAACAAAGATAAGGCAGGTGACAAAGACTGTGAATGATGGTTGTGGTTGTATCCATTAAAAGAAAACATAACCGCAGGAGAGGAGGGCAGGTGTATTGTTTTATAATTTTGGTGGTTGTATTTTGTAGAAAGCATGCCTTGGTTTCCATATGTAGGCTGAAGTTTTCGTGTGGTTTGTGCATTTTTCATGGTTGTTGCGTGGTACTTTTGTACAGGGGTGTGGTACGTTTCTCGTAAAGTCCAATTTTTTTTTTCCATTGGAATTGGTCTCGGTATTATGGAGGAGTAGGGAGGTGCTTGTGAGGAAGGGGGATGACGCGGATGTATGATCTTGTGTCTTGGGCAATGTGTGTTAGGACAGGGATGGGGCTGGCTTATTGTAGTCCTTTGTGTGGATGTTGCCTTATAGAAAGGAAATGAGTATGCGGGGGGAGGAGGGGGGGACGCGGGGATGGGGGTTTCGTACGAATGCCATGGAGAAGGAGCACAAGCGAAGGAACAAGCGTGGGGAGGGAGGGTTTCTTCTTGAATCCATTCTTTGGCCCTTTTGCTATTTCTAGTGTCTTTTAGAAACTAGTGGAGAAAGCATGTGGACACATTAATGGTCGAGGGAGAACGGGGTTGAAAGTAAGTGTTTTGGTGGTTTTAGGCACATTTCCAATTAGATTTATGTCAAGGCAGTTTGGAGGAATGGTAATGGGTTTGTGTGCAAGATGTGACCAGCAAAGGATTTGAAGTGAAATTTTGTGGTGGCTTTAGGTTCTTTTTTGTGACGGTTTGTGTGTTTATTTTTAGTATCTAAACATAGTATCGGATAGGAAGAGAGTAATCTAGACCATGTATCTATGCATGGGTTTCATATTACCAAAAGAAGGAAGGTTTATAGAGGGGTTTCTAATAGCTAAATAAAAAATGTCCCCCATTCTTGCTGACCCATCCTCACCTAGCCCCCATTATGATGATTTCACCAGGTTATCCCAATTGACAAGCCACGAATCTAGTTCACCTCCATCTTCCAAAATGTGGGCCCAAGATGCCCCCAATGTATCACATTTATCTGGGCACCATATACTGAGACCAATCCGGTAAAAAACATGCTCAAGTCAAGCTAGAAAATGGTAACCTGATACCTTGAATGGACATTATGGAGAAAAACCCTTCAAAACATAAAAGAGGCACAACCTGGAAATAATCCCCATGATGGGAACGACCTCTCAATAATCGCAACTCTGGGGACGAGTTGACCATGGGTTTGCATGAAATGGAGTAACTTGTGAAAGTCCCCGATTGGTACTAGTATTCATTCTATGGAGTTTGAATACAAAGGGCATATGAATGGTATGAAATGAGGTGCCCAAATCCAAAGGGCGATTGTCTAAAATGGTTATTTTTCAAGTGAGCCTCATTTGGATCAGAGCCTGGACTTAGAGGAATGAGTTCATTATGGAGGAGGAACAATTTAAGAAT
The DNA here is from genome assembly GCA_023375785.1 of Penium margaritaceum. Taxonomy (NCBI): domain Eukaryota; kingdom Viridiplantae; phylum Streptophyta; class Zygnematophyceae; order Desmidiales; family Peniaceae; genus Penium; species Penium margaritaceum. Next base: position 17,873 of record SZWC01020131.1, read on the forward strand.
GCAAATTTTGTGGATGCACTATATCTACCAAATGTTATCATATCTATATGTATATATTGCATCATGTATTCCTTAAAATATTTTCCAAGGTAATTGGAGGATTAAATTAGTGGAACATGGCCCTTGCCTCATCTTTCCCTGCCCTTCTGACTATAAAAAGTTTCTTGGATGAGTGCACGAGCAAGTGTACAGATGGATGTAATTTTTTTGGAAAACATACACTAGATGTAGGACCACAAAAGATATCCTGAAACATTTTTTCATCAAGTTGATTTGCTTATGGAACATGTATCATTTAGCAAGAAGAGATCAAATTTCTTAGAAATTTGATGGCATTAAGTCCCTTACAAAAGAAGTTATGTATTCAATAAAACGTTCTCTTTTTTGTAGAAAATGTAAAAAAAAACCACATGTTGTAAATGATTTAATAAGTGAACCATCCAAAAATGACACTGAATAACACAAATATTGGACACGCATTTTGTCACCAATCCGTTTACCTTACCAACTTTGCCTGAGTTATCAATATTGCATATTCATGTACGTAGGAGTAACTTCTTTGCATTATTCTACAGGGGAGGAGGAGAGATGTGAAAGTATGACAACTTTGCTCAATTCTTATCTACCTACTTAATAACATATCTACTTGACTCATTATGAAACATCCCTGTACACTTTGAAAAAATACTTCAATGTTCTCCGTGTAGATCGCACAATACTCATCATCATTTCTTGTACCAGTCAATAGCCTGTAGCATGAGCCGGCCTCCTCGCATGACTCGAAAGGGTCCCTCAACTCTCGGCTATTTGATGGGATGGGTTGAGGGTGAGAGACCCTCAATCATAGTGGTTTTGGCCAAGTGGGCCACAATTCTTGTCCAACTCATTACATTAGTATTAGAGCAACGTGACTCCCTCCATGGACATCGAGGCAGGTCTACTCAAATGTGGGAGGAGTGTAGCGCAAGTCAGCCTCTCCACATGGCTCAAACGGGTCCTTGGCCAATGGGTGGTTGGACGATATAGGCTGGGGTTTATTGGCCCTCAATCACCGCGGTTTTGTTCTTGTAGGCCAAGCTTCCCATCCAAATTGTGACACATGCATTGCAATTGTTATAGATTGTTTTGGCAAATTCTTAAGAATGTGAATGGACAAATACATGTCAATCCATCAAAAGATCTCACTTTGAATTCCACGAAAGGAAATATCATGGGAGATTATTATCTCATGTGTGTATGGAACATGAAAAATATGTGCATATAGTCAAGATTTTGTATTCCCTTACGTCCAAAGCCATGTTTAAACCTACGTTATATCTACAATATACTTTCTTCCTCCGTTACACTGTTTGACGTTAGGTGTACCACGTTTCTTGAACGGGTTTTTGCCCGTGGGGCAATGGATGGGATGACTAAAAGGCCGGAGATCCTCAAGTACAGCGGTTTTGGCCAACTCGACCATGCTCCCCATCCGTTTGCTACATTTTGCTAACCTACTCATCCACAAGGATTATAAGTGGTAATATTCTGTTATGCCGATGGGCACACACAAGTCCCAAAACCCATGAGCAACCTATTTTCTGCTTTGTCGCTTCTGGCTCACTTCGCGACTTAGTTGCGGCAGTCCTATTTCCACGCTCGAGGGGAATTCTACTGAATACCCTGGAACACTCGCGCATTGAGGACCATTTTCTGACCACTTGTAGAAGTTGTTGAAACGTATTATTGACGATCCCCGATGATTTGAGGCTACGGGCGATGTTCTTTCGAGCGACTTCCACGAGCCTCGCAAACCTCAAATTTGATCTTGAAGCCCCCCGTCAAACCAACGAAGGACTTCCCGAGTTCACAAATCAAAATGCGGCATCGATTCACGCGAACTTCCAAAAACCCAAACGGCTTGACCGAGCCTCATTTTATTGCTCTTGCCATTTGTATCAACAATGTCGACTTTCGACACTTATGACAACAAAGTATACTATTTTCTTCTAAAAAATGCCCAACTGACAGCAATCATGTGAAAAGTGAAAAACTCCATTTCCACCTGTGAACCACTTCACTTCCGACAGTTGTACACTTGGTATCAGAGCGCTTCAACCCAGGCGGAGTACAAGATTAACTTATACACTAACTCGAGACCCGCACGTGTCTTCTAGCACATCTCCACCAACAAGAAATTTGTAGACCTTACGACAAAGTCGGCACACGGAGCGGGCACATTTGGCGACAAGCAGTGGTAACCAACGAAGACACCAGCGATGGCAGAAGGCACCCCGCAAAGGACCTTCAGCCTCATCGAGGGAGATGAGCGGATGACGGCAGGCACTTCGATTGGCGCATCCAATCCAGAGTCAAGCACGCTTGACATGCCAATCTTGCCTGCACCACTGACCAACACGACTCCATCAACGACATGAGAAAAGATCGTGGAGGTGACTGGTCGGCTGGCGCAGATGGAAGCGTTTCAATGAACATTTATTGAATAACTACACGAGTATGCCGCCAATATCCATGACTCAAAAGCGTGAGAAGCGGTACTCATCGATTGACTTAACATCGGTAGGGCCTAAATTCCTCCATGGGTTCTTGTGCTGTTCGATTATGCAAATCACAAGTTGGTGGGTCGATGCCAGGGTTCACTTTGACGAACAGAAGATGAATGTTGCAGCCCTACTTTTGTGGGGCACGGCTTTAAGTTGGTGGGCCTATCTCATGGCCATGCAATGGCAGTGGGCAGCTTTGGGCGCTGATCCAACGGCCACTACATTGTCGGCACAAGGCGTACTATATCTCAAGCAGGTTCATCCAACCAGGAAATTATCAATAACACCCCCATCCAACTGGCGCGAGTTCACCCAAGCACTCGTTGTTCGCTTTGGCAAGTTGAACGAGAAAACGGAGGTTCGCCATTGGAAAGCGAACCTCCGTTTAAGTTTGTGGGCTGATCTCATGGCCATCGAAAAGTTGTTGTTCAACGTGGCACAATACACGCAACGTTTTTGTGAGATTATCTCCGGTAGCAACCTTATAGGGGATGAGATGTGTTTCCACTACAATGACCTCGAGCAAGATATTTATAGAGCCCTCGCGATTTATGACATCACCAACAATTTGTCGTAGATCATCAGTGCCGCTGAACGCATCGAATCCGGTGATTTCAACTCAAAGTTCAACAAATCCCACAATTGGTGCCCAAGATATCAATCGCACCAGAACAATGGCCATCATTTGTAAAGTTTGGAAATTTCAACTTCAATGGAAGTCGATGCCATTGAGCACATAGGAGATCAATGGACCAGTTACAACTACGCGAAGAACGGACACATCGCGAGGAACTGCTCTAGACAAAACCAGGGGGGAAGTGGAGGAAAAAGAAAAAAGGAGGGGAAGAGTTGGGAAACGGCACAAGTCAAGAGTAGACGGCAAAAATCCTGCCTCGGCCGAAAAACCGAATGTCTACGATCACGGGGGTTCTTGAGACCCAAAAATTTGACGAGGGATACAAGGAAGACCAGCCCGCGATACTTACGAAAGTGCAACCATGGGGTTGCAAGAGTCGCAAAACTTTGCCAACGTTACTTGATGGTGCTGCATATCACTATTTTGTATCTGGTCAATAGATAAAAACTCTGGGTTTGAAGTAAAAACCTCAAGCTTTCGAAGGAAAACTGTTGACAATTGACTTTGCACTTGCTGACTAAAGCAGCCATTACAACTTCACATCAGGTATTTTTAGGACATAACTATTTGGAGGTCTTGCCCAATGAGCGAATACAAGGTGATTCTTGGATGAGATTTCCTCTACCAGGAATACCCGCAAGTCGACTAGATTAGCGACACTGTCTACATGGAACGCAACGTGCATGAGGTCTTCCTACCGCTTGTACAGCAGCCAAAGCCCAACCGACATGTGACAGGTGAAAATAAGACAGCTGAAAACGACAACAATTGCAGCAGTGAGTGCACGCAAGCAACTACCACTAGCTACGCCGATCTCGCTCGATGTTGCACGAAAAACCTAAGGAGAGGAGCCTTGGCGTGGTTGGCCCACGTCAATTGGAGCAGCACTGGCAACAAATCAATAGTCGCAGTTGACGCATCTGCCTCATCAACCTCATTAGCCTCGTTCGCATCAAAGTTTGAAGCACCGGAGTTTGCTCTTCTTTTGAAAAGGTTTGAAGGGGTCTTTCCCGACAAAGTACCAAGCAAACTCCCTCCTAAACGCAAATTTGACCACCAAATGGAGCTGAAAACTGAGAGCAGACCAACCATCAAGGGAACACACCAGATGAGTGATCAAAAACTCACGGTACTCAAGCAACAGCTGGACGACATGCTGACTCAAGGGTTCATACGACCGTCTGTCTCTCAATACGCGGCACCAGTTGTATTTGTGAAAAGAAAACTGACGTAATTTGGATGTGCGTGGACTACCGGGCTTTCAACATCATCACTATCGTAAACCGCTACTCTCTACCTCGAGCGGACGAGCTTTTTGACCAACTATGTGGAGTAAAATTACTATGAAAAATCTACTTATTTGGCTACCACCAAATTTGCATCGCCGAAGAGGATGTTGCAAAATCTGCCTTTTAAAGGCGACACGGGCACTTTGAGTTCACAGTTATGCCGTTTGGACTCCCAAACGCCCCCGTTACGTTCATGGCAGTGATGAATTAGATTTTCCGCCTACACCTTGAGATTTCGTCATGGTGTAGTTCGACAACATCCTCGTATACAACCTGATCCCATAGGGATATCGACAACATCTTCGACAAGTGCTCAAGATCCTCCAGCACAAGAAGGTCTACGGGAAGCTCACAAAGTGACTTTTGTCAACGATCAATTGAGTTTCTCGGCCACATCATCGGCGGTGGACAGATATTCTTGGATCCAGAAAAGATACCCGCGGTGGCGGAATGGCCAACTCCAAGAAAACTAGGTGACGTACAGGTTTTCCTCTGATTTTGCAAGTATGATTGGAGGTTCTTGAAGGATTATGCTCTCATGTCAATGCCTCTTTCCAACCTCACTCGCAAAAATTACAAGTGGAATTGGGGAGAGAGCAAAAAAGAAGATGTTGCATCTTCACGCAAAGGTCTGACCTTGGCGCCAACTCTTCGATAAGCAGTTCTAACGGCTGACAACATCATGGCCACGCATACCTCCGACCGAGCAATCGGGGTTGTCATTTTGGAAACCCATGGCAAAAGTATACACCCCATCGCGTATGTGTTGCGGAAGCTTCACGGAGCGATGTTCAACTACACCATCCACGAAAAGGAAATGCTCGTAGTTATTCACGCCTTCAAAACTTGGCACTTCTACTTGGAGTGTCGCAAATGTGTGGTTCAAATGGATCACCACGTTTTCAAGTGCCTGAAAATGCAGCCAAACCTTAGCCGAAAAGCAATCTCGATGGATGGAGGTCCTTAAGTCCAACTTTGACTACAAGATCGAGTATCTGCCCGAAAAGACAAATCCAGAGGACGCGTTGAGCCGCCGGCCCGATCTCACGAAGATCAACGCACTAGATATGTAAGCGGATCCATACGTAGCGAAGTTATTCGCACGTGGCTACGAGGACCACGGAGCCTACAAAACGATGAAATTCCACTTTGCAGGCTCTCATTGGCACGGAAAGCAGAAAAGTAAAGTCGTCATCCCTCAAGTTGAGGAGCTACGACATATGCTTGTAGAAGAGTGCCATGACACAAGCCAAGGAGGTCACTTCAGAGTTGACAAGAGTTTGAAAAAAATGTCCAAGCACTATTGGTGGGATAAAATGGGGTTTGACGCCACAAAATTCTGCAAAAGTTATGACTTATGCCAGAGACACAAGAGTTGGCCCACCAAACTTAACAGCAACCACTACCAATGCCAGAAAAACCTTGGATTGACATCTCCATGGATTTTGTAACAGGTTTGCCTGTCACACCGGAGGTATTCAACGCCATATTTTTTGACGTTGACAGGTTCTGAAAGATGGCGCACTTCATCCCGACCACTACGGATGTAACCACCAAAGGGGCAGCATGAGTGTTCCTTGACCAAATCGTCCAACTGCATTGGGTCCCGCGGTCAATCACAATCGATTCAGATGCGCACTTCACCACCGCATTTTGGCAAGATTTGATACAATAGTATGGTGGTCGATTCCAACTTTCAACAGCGTTCCATCCACAAACTGATGGACAAACCAAGCAAACCAACCAAACGCTTGAACAACTCCTCCGAACCCTCTGTGAAGCTTGTGGCACCTAGTGGGCAGTAAAGCTGCTCGTTGCCGAGTTTGCATACAACGTAGAACCATTTGCTGCAACGGGAAAAACACCATTTGAGGTGGAAAACAAAACAAAGCCAACCACCCCGATCAATCTATACAATGAGAGCAACATACCCGCCGTTAACACTCATCAACGAGAATTTTCTGCCATCTGCGAAGAAACTTGTTAAACCCTCGCAAAAACGCAAGCTACTATGAAGTAGAAAGTCTACAAAAATCGAAAAAAACGAAGAGCTCAATATGGGTGACAAATTCTTACTCAGCTCCGCCATGGCCAAACCCTGCGGATCGACCAACCCAAAGCTCAAAGCCATGTGATTGGGTCCTTTCAACGTTTCGGATATGCGCACTCCAGTTGTTGCAAAACTCTGACTACTAGACAACATGCACATTTACCCGGTCTTCCACATCAGCAAACTTTAGTAATATGTTGATCCGGCAAATATTTTCCTGGATGTATGGCACCTACCCCGCCACCCATGATGGCGGATGGTGACCACGAGTACGAGGTTAAGGATATCCTTGATCACCGCCGGCGAGAAGATGAAGTCAATATCTACTTAAGTGGAAGAACTATGACGCGGCACATAACACTTGGATGCTGTATAACCAACTTTCAGAGGTCGATCCTCTCATCGATGGCTACAGAGCTCGGCTCCGGCCACGTGATAGTAACGCGCTGGGACGTCGCGGCTAGAGAGGGGGGAAGTGTTATGCTGATGGGCACACACGGGTCCTAAAACCCACAAGCTACCTATTTTCTGTTTCGTCGCTCCTGGCCCACTTCGTGATTTAGTTGCAAGAGTCCCTTTTCTGCCCTCGAGTGCAATTCTACCGAATATCCTAGAACACTCGTGCGTTGACAACCATTTTTTGGCCACTTCTAGAACTTGTCAAAACGCATTCTCGATGATCCTCGAATATTTGAGGCTAGAGGCGAGGTTCTTTTGAGCGACTTCCATGAGCGTCGCGAACCTCAAATTTGATTTCGAAGCCTCCCGTTGAACAAACGAGGGACTTCTCGAGTCCATGAATCAGAACGTAGCATCGCATCACGTGAACCACCAAAAATCCAAACGGCTTGACCAAGCCCCATTCTCTCGCTCTCACCATTTGTATAAACATTGTTGAGTTTTGACACTTAGGAAAACGAAGAATACTTTTTGCTTCTGAAAAATAGCCAACTAACCCCAATCTTGTGAAAAGTGACAAACTTTGTTTCCAATTGTGAACCACTTCAATTCCGCAAGCGTAACATATTCTTTTCTTTTCTACTTTTCTTGTATGGCCAAAATTGTTTTGGTTAAAAACATAACCATGTTGAACATCTACCATTAGATTTGATTACCTTTCTAAAATGGAAAGTATACCTTATGATTTCCTGCAATTGTAACCAATTTAGAATGTTTCTTTGGGTAAGGGCATACCATTACATTGTTTGAATAAACATGAATGATAGAAAATGTATGATATCATGTTCATTTCACAAAGGAATCAAATATGGGTGTAGACGTTGAACATGGCTAACAATACAAATTGCGATTGGCTACATGTGAAATGTGGAATGGCAAGTTATAGATTACAACCTCTCATCCATGTAGAGAAGTAGCATAGTCAAGTAAAGATGGAAGAAATTTGGGTACCATAGATTAAACCAAAACATGGCTTTGTACATGAGCCATAAGAGCACATGGAATTTGCACACACAAGTAACACATGGAATATTTGTGATGAAATTTGAAATCATTAAGTTCGTACCAACATGTGTTTTGAGGTTAAGAGCATACCATTTGTTCACACATAAATCATTAATGGTTTTTTTTAAATTCATTTGATGACCAATCCATGTTCAGCTAGCTACCAAAATGTTTGTTTATGCATCCTCACTTTGAATAACAATATTTATAAAACGGTGGTTTTCTTTTCCCATTGTCTTTATGTACTGATAAAACCAATTATTCAAAATAATCACAATACTCAACATTAATTTGTACGATAATCCTATACAAGTAGCAAACATAATCCGGTATAATGAGGGAAGATGTGAAAACTGATGACACGAAGGCAACTTCATAATGCTTGCTTCTTGATAATTTCATGCTGATTCATTCTTCCCATCCACTCAATTCAAGATGCACTGTCACCATACACACACTTCACAAAATTCAAACTTTGTTGACCAAATAAGTGGTGACATGGGGATCTTCCACTGGTTTAAGTTCCTTCATCTCCACCTCAATAGTTTTCTCTTTCGTACAATATGTGCCCTTGTCCCTTTCCACATGTTCTAGTCCCTTGTCTCTCTTTGTTTCTTTCTCTTCTCTCCTCTCCACTCCTCTCTCTCTCACCCCCCTCTCTCTCTCTCTCTTCCTTCCTCTCTTTCTACCTATCTTACTCTCACTCACTCTCTTGATATCTCACTCTCCTTCTTTGGATGCATGTATATTTCTCTATCTCCATTGACTTCTCACTTGTCCTCTCCCCAATGGCCCGGTCGCTTGTGTCTCGTGTAATCCTATATGTTGATGACTATGTAGGTGTTGGAAATAAAGAATAACGAGCATATGACAATGGAAATAGAAAAAAATTCATCCAAATGGTAGGATGAGTTTATTATGAAATTTCCAAAGGAGACCCCATGCGACAACTATGTAGGATGGCCCCAACAGTTAACTGGTGTTTATCCATATATTCTCTCGGGCGGGAATTTTGTTTAGTTTGTCCGTATTCAGGTGGTGCCTTTTCGCACACACCAACCCGTATGAGTTGCCACCTCTCTTCAATACTCATTCACTACCCCAAGAGTTTTCTCTCTCACATCGTTTAGTAAGTGCTAAGGAAATGGTTGTGGTAGAAGGATGACATGAGGTAGTTAGCAGATGTATCACACATCGTAAGAGAACTTCATGTGGAGGAAGGTAATACACAATGTGCAAAAAGCAGTGGTAGAGGAGGTGGGGAGAAAGAAAGAATGAACCTATTAACGGCATCGATGGCATCGACCGAGGTGGGGGGTTGGAGAGTGGGAGGTGGATGTTGGAGCCAAGGGGGTCAAGAAACAAGCATGACACAAAGATTTTCCATACCAATGTAAGCGACTATGGTGAATGAGCTAGAACTATTCTTGGAGAGAGAGGAGTAGAAGGTGCCCACCCACCACTGTAAGAGTACTTGTAGGGATCGCACGGGCATGGGCTTGTGTAGAACAGAGATAAATGTGATTCATGCAAGTAGTGCATGAATGGAAAACATCTTAATCATCGATTGTCACATCATTGGCTGGACAAAAAAACTACATGGTCGACACGAAGCTAGGTGATCTCATGTGGAGGAACTCTTGGTCCACCATCTCTCTAGGGTAGAGATGGTCCAGTATGCACCTTTGTATGCCAATGTGACTCTCTTAGTACGCCTCCTCTCTTATATTATCTTCTCCTTCCTCCCTCCCTTATCCTCTCTCACCTCTCTCTCTCTCTCTCTCTCTCTCTCTCTCTTAAACCCCCCTTCTCTCTATCTCTCTCTACCCTTTCACTCTATCTTGAATCAAGTTATACTTCTTTTCTTGATCACAATTAGTCACATGGTGGGGAAATCACGCACTGGCATTCTTGTGCACTCTACTAGTGCACTCTAATACCAAACACTGACAACGTGTATTCAAATATGAATGCACACAACAGTTTGATCTCATATCTTTGTTTATATATTCTAGTTTCATTTTCCCTCTCCAAATGATAAATGTCCTTCAGTATTTCTCTACACCCCTCCCTTTCTCTCTAACTCTCCCTCTTTTGCCCTTAATGTTTACCTTTTTATCTCTCTCTCTCCTCTTTTCCTTTTTTGGTTTATGAAACCTCTCCCTTGCTCTTTGTACATCTTCACCTCTCCTTATATAAATCTTTCCTCTCTCTCTCTCTCTCTCTCTCTCTCTCTCTTGATCTCTCTCTATCTCTCTCTCTCTCTCTCTATCTCTGTCTCTGTCTCTCTTTCTCTCTCTTTTACTCTTTGCATCTCTATCCCTCTCTCCCTCTCCCTCTCTTTCTTGCTCTCTTTCTCCCACTCTCTCTCCATCTATTTTCTTCAGTTCATCTCTCTCTATTTTTCTACCCCTTGCCCTCATCAGTTTTTTTAGATAAGCTAATTCAAACTTTCTTTCTGAAACAGATGATTTTTAAGTTATGTTTTCCTGTGTGCTTTGGTTCACAAAGGAACGTTTGCATTATCGTAGGACCTGTAACATTTTTTTGATATAATGAATGTGGTATAATTGAATAAAATTCTATTCATCATCCAACTTGTAACGGTTGTTCAAAGAGACATTTATCAAAATGAACGCCATAAATGATCCGTCTCATTGATTTGCCAACACGTCATTGTCATGCGGTGAAGATTGACGGCCGACAATTTTTTTCGGTATCATGAATGATAACCTGTCATCACGCATACTTGATTACCGTAAGAAGACCGTGGAGAGACTCCTCGCGTTTCTAAGACCCTCCCTAGTTCAAGGTATAGTGTATATGGGCAAGTGTTGTATATTTGCATGACAAAGTGAACGTATCGCGTAGCGAGTGTGTGATAATGTGTAGGTTTAAAACGAGATTGTTTCTGATGTTACTTATCAAGAATGAAGGTTAGTTTGCGATGATTTCCAACAAAAATATCAAACAAATGATTATACAACAATACATCATTTGTTGTTTATGACTTGAAGGCACTTGTTTTTCTATGAGACGTAACAATTGTGCATTGGAGGTCCCAATTCTTTGTATCTCATTTTTTTCTCTAACTTCTTGAATTCAATATTGATGGCAATGCGTCTTATTAGGAAATCTGAATTTTACGTCAGAAGTGTTAAGAATTTCATGGAAGGAATTTGAAAATTTTACGTTGAGAGAGGATTATATGTTTTCATTTCCCTCATTGGAAAAGGTTTGTTGTGTGTTCGTATCCACATATGTGAATACATCGATGGACAATCTCCAACTTCTTTTCTTTTCATTATGATAAACTTTGTAAACAAGAGGGTATTGTGAACGTTTCCTTTTTTGCTAATGTTAATAGCATTACATTACGGGATCAATTAATTGAACATCAGACAAACATGTCATATAATTTAACTTTTAGAGTCCAGTCTTCAGCCTTGCAATACGAAGGTATGCGATTTGTTGGAGTCAATTGTCGGTTACAAAACAACAATGGTTTGCTTCTCAAAAGGGTACATTACCCCCCTTGGTGTAGGTATTTCGGAATGAGGCTATCGCACTCTGAGTGCGTGATTTGTGCACTTTTTCACTCATTTCGAGTGCACTTGCCACATGCACTACATTGGTACAGGAGTGCCATCTCTAGACATCCTCGCAAAAACTAAAGCGGAGAAGTTGTCTAGTCACCACAATCCATGAGAACAATAGTAATATTTTGTCAGAGTGAATATTACAACGAGGTTCAAAATGGAAAGCTGCACTAAGGGGAAGATCGGACGATTCAAAGATGTGAACGAGATGGCAAAGACAAGGAACGTCATTTGTACTCTAAAGTAGACAATTTCTGCAAAGAGAAAAAAAATAGAATTCTCAAAAGTGTCTATGTAAAAATGTAGATTATAGTTGTAAGAGTCTTAAAAACCAGATAAGATATACTTTATGTTGCTTATCATTCTTCATCAGTTTAAACATATGGTTTTGGTTCTTAGATGAGTTCAATGTTTCGAACACATAACGAATGGCATTAGTCATGCTTAAAATGTACACTCTAATTAGAAATAAGGAGATAGAATATTACCCAAGTACGTTCCTTTCTAGGAAAGATTGTTTATGGGCCATACAAGTAAAAATGCAATGTTTCATTGGACGCATAAGAAAAATCAGCGCATTGAGTTCGCTCTTGGTATACTGTTGGATTGTTAGTGAGCGCATTTGTCACATACACTAACCCCATGCAGTAGGGTCGTTCTTAAGAACAAAACCATTTTACCATGTTGGACCAAATACAAGGTTCACATAGAGAAATAAGATAAATTAGCATATAGAGTGCACTCTAAGTGTACGTTCTTATGGTTAGTGAATGCATTTGTGGCATTCACTAGCCCCACGCACTGGTTTTGTTCCTAAGAAGAGAATTGTTGGCCACATAAGACAAGAAATGAATGTGTGCTCGGGAGCATAAGACAAATGAGCACACTAAGTGCGTTTGTAGTGCAATTTTTTATGGTGACATGGCGCACTTGGCGCATACGCTAGCCCCATGCATGAGGGTCATATCTATGAAGATAACTATTTGGCCATATGATTCAAAAGCACAGTCCTCCCATACATTTTTGAAGTAGCGTAGGCATGGGTGTAAAGAATAGTCTCTAAAGAGATCATAGTGAATGCACCCACTAAGAAAGGAGTGTATGAAATGGGTACGATTAATCACACCTCATTTACACAAAGTAAAAAGTGGAAGTTCTAGATGAAGGGAATAACTTTCTTATAAGGGGATGATATCATGTTCAAGTGGAGGTATTCACGTCCATAAGGTAAGGTAATATTGATACAATGGCCTTGATATAGAAACATCACTACCTTTTCTTCATAATGCTATTATTATCATTATCCTTATAGAATGTATCAAAAACTTGTGTATAGCTTGATATCTACATCTTAGTAAGCAACTCCTCGGGTGAACTATGCCTGGTCAACTCCTTAGCAGTTCCCATGCTTGACTTGAGCTCCGTAATACATTAATATTTATTATTGTTTTTGTAATTCCTTCATTATTCCTAAGGATGTGTGGCCAATTCATAGGTTTGCCAACAAAATGGAAACATTGAAAAATTCCTGGTAATGAGAACGAATTCCTTGCAAATGTGATGGTAATGTGGGGCATGTGCCTTGGAATTGCCTTGTATCTCCAAGCCACGCCTTGCATTACCCATTTATTCTTTTGGATAATGCCTAAAGAACTCCGCTCTCCATTTTGTCTTTGTTTCTACAAAACAAATGGATAATGGAGGATTGAGATTGTTGGCAACATGTTGGAATTGTGGAGAAAGTGTGGGATATTCTAGCAATTACCAGTCCATGCTTGGCACGACCTCAAATGCATGTGAATGTGTTTGAATGCCTTTACAATGTGAAGATGGATGGGTGAATCTGGATTAAATAATTGAGAGGCAAGGCAATGTTTGTCAAATGTGACCTATCTTGTAGAATCATTTATGTTAGTGAATGAATGAAGAAGATCCTTAACTTGTTCCATGTGTGTATCCAAAAGTGTGGTTTTGTGGAGCCACACGGCGTCCGCCCTCTTTGCCTTAAAACAAATGCTGAGAGCCGAAATTGTAATCGACTAATTGCACAGTTACCAACGTGTACTAGAAGAGGCACATGATACTGTAGGATGTGCTTTCTAAGGCACTTGCTTCTATAGTTAGAGGCTGAGACGTAAAGACCAGAATAGGAGGAAGCGACTAGCTTAGAACTCGAAGTGGATCTGAAGGATTCTGAAGGCATATTAAATTAAATGAACTATCCCTTTAGTGGGAATGTGGCATCCTTGCCTTACCATCTCAAGTGGACCATCATTTGAGGTGATTTGGTGGTTGTATAACCACTTAGATAATTATAGAATCAACTGGGTAGTTGCATAGCCATGTAAGTTGTTGTAGGTCAACCTAGAGAGGTTGAGGTTGATGGTAGCTGATGGCAGCTGAAGGGTCACCCGAAATTTGTAGGTTTTCCTTGAATTTGAAGATGCACTTGGAAGTTTAAGAGTCATTGGAAACTAAAACTTCACCAAGAAGTTGAAGATCTCGACTAAGAAGAGGACAAGTGAAGAAGGATGCTCATGGACCAAAAAGGTGACACCAAAACACAACACAAATTCCACGTGCTTGTACACTAGCAGCCTATGGGGCAGGTTTAGAGTTGCCAGACTCCGGCACTGATTGGATGGGGTAGATATTGTCTTTCCTACAAACCTTGCCACAAACTACTGCTTTGTCGTTGTTGCAGTTGCTCATGATCAATTCCCTGGATACACACTCCGGATTGCCGCAGAAAATTGCTGTCTGCGGCAGTCCATGGTGACCGGGCTCATGCCTCGTCACCTTGGCGGACATTGGTTAGCTTGTTATGTGTCGGATTTATGCGAACGTTCGGTTAGATTTAATTTCAAAATTTAAATCATTGCTTAGAAGCACGAGATCGATTCTATTGCTCCTTTTGTCTCATTGAAACAGTAATCTACAGTCCCCTACATCATACTGCTGCAGAAGTCGCCTCCCTGCCGCATTGTCAATACAAAATGCAATGCGGCAGCTCCGGTGAAGGCCAAAATTCTCTTCTATTTTTTCAACCACTTATATTAAAGCCCGCGTTTCTTGCCGCAGATCTTTCGTTGACTATGGCTTTGCGGTGGCTGTTTTTCTTAGCGGTTTCCATCTGACCTCGCGAGAGCTTCGCCACGTCACATCAGCTCGCAAAAGAGCATCACCGCCCGCGCCATTCCTGCCGTGCCGGAGTCCGGCAGCTCTGGACCTGCCCTTAATCACTGCGTGAGTGGCGGTGACGACCGGGAGCAGCATTTGCAGCAGCTGCGGCTGCAGCATTCGCCGAAAACACTGCGGCGGGAGCTCGACGCCCGACAGTATAATGACGTCAGCAATTATGGTCACGCGGACCTTGTCGCTCATGCTGATGGCGGCCGTGGCCTCAGCAGACGTCGCCTCTCCAGGCAGCGGTGGCAGCACCAGCAGCAGCGACGGCGGTCAGGGTGGCGCCGGCGGTAGCGGCGGTAGCCACCCCTACTATCCCAAGTCGCTGCAGCTGCCGCACTACGTACCCAGCGCGTGGTCCATACCGGAGCTGTTCGGCGTGTTTGGTGCTGCGGTGCTGCTGGTGGCCGGAACCACCACGCTGATCTCGGGTGAGGGCGTGTGAGAGCGTGGTCTGGGGTTGGGTTGGGGCGGACGCCGCAGCTGCAGCTGCAGCTGCAGCTGCAGCGGTAGACGCTTCAAGGCGCATCATTCCCAAGTTCCAGAGCTTTTCAGCACGCCGCAATGCAGTGGCATGCATTATCTAACGCCGCAATGCAGTGGCATGCATCGGCCAACGCGACAATGGAAGACATTGCGATTCCCTTGTGGCGCAAGCCAACGCATACGGACGCATTTCTTCAGCAATCTGCAAAAGGATTGAGAAAGCTAGAACCTCGGGGATCGCACTGCGGCACATCTCAGCGCATCTCGCCAGGCAAGCACCACCATCATCAGCTACATACCATGCAGGCAGCCATGATGCCATGTAGCCGCTGCGCAAACGCAAGCACGTGAATGCGTATATCGTGGCGCACGCCAATGCATGGCGTTGGTGCATGGCGTTCGTGCATGGCGTTGGTGCATGGCATTGGTGCATGGCGTTGATGGGTCAAGTTGGATCGTGCGATGCGCACCGTCCACTGTTATGTTTTGCACAAAGCGTGAGTCTAACTCCCACTTCGGCCCGCTGCATCGGGAAGTCGGGACATTGGCAAGTGGCGTTTGGGAAGATTTCCAGGCGAGAGGGTAGGGGGTGGGGGGGGGGGGGGGG
>SZWC01020132.1:6480-19207 GCA_023375785.1 Penium margaritaceum
GGGCTATGGAAGTTGAGAGATGGGGGGCAATGGCAGAGAGAGGCTACAACAGTAGTGGGACTACAGTCCATAATTTACAGCGACCGCAAGGACCACGACAACTCCAGGAACAATGACAAGGCAAGGGCAATCAACAATGGCACGAACACAGGCAATTGCAAAGTGTTTGACAAAGGCAAGGACAACGACAATGGCGACATAAGATAGACCAACAGAGGACTGTGCCCAAGACCTTGTCCAAAACCCTAACCCTTCGTCAATGACGGAGAATCAGACAAAGGAGCTTCTCTCCCCATCACACCACGGGGGGGGAGGTGACAAGCATGGGGACAGAAGCTCACAGGTTAAGGTGAAAGTGAAGTAAAGCGCAGATGGGGGCTTGGACAGGGAGATGGTGGCAACATTGATTTCTGAGGGGATGGACACAAGGTGAAAGAAAGGCCAAGGATGAGAAGACGTGGATCAACATGAAACAAGCCAGAGAGGACAAGGAGGAGGATGCGAACGAGGGCGAGAAAAGGAGGACACAGGCAAAGAGAACATCGAGGACAAAGGCAGCGATGGCAACGACAGCGAGGACGAGAGCAAGGACGAAAAGGAAGGTAGGGGGTAGTCCACAGATAAGATGAAGACAACAAGATGAGGAGGATGAGGGGAAGGTGTCTACTAGAAATAGGGATGGCGAAGATGGAGGGGAAGGCAAAGACGTGGGCAGCCAGGCAACCCAGGACAAGGATGTGGATCATGACAAACCAAAGGGGTGGGGGGATAAGGACAAGAAAGTGGGAGAAAGGAAGAACAAGAAAAGGAGGAGGGCAGCCATGTCTGTTGACAAGAAAAAGCAAGAGAACAAGGGCAATGACTCGGGCAAGAACGAGGGCAAGGACAAGGACAGGGAAAAGGGCAAGGACAAGGACAAGGACGAGGACGAGGACAAGGACAAGGACAAGGACAAGAATAAGGACGTGGGGATAAGAACAAGGATGACAAGAGGATGACGACATCCATGGCGATGATAACAAAGGATGAGAATGATGGCAAGGAGGACCAGGACAAAGAGAAGGCGATGAGAAGATCGAGAGAAGGGGGTTAAGATGAGGCCGAGGACAATGTCAAACAAGGAAAAGGACGAGGACAAGGAGGAGTATGAGGGCAGGGGCAAGGGGAAGGGCATGAATGGGGACAAGAATGATGGCAGAACACAGAAGGAGAGAGCGAGGACACAGCCAGGACGAGGACAGAGAAGACTGGTGGAAATGATGACGAGTGCGGTGCCCCACCAGGGAGCAGACAAATTGTCCACAACAAGAAAGGCTGTTGGACAGGCAACGGGTGGACTCACGAAAGAACTGCAATGGGAGCAATCGAGTCGATGAAGAGAGTGGAGTGCCAAATGGGACAGACGACCCCATCAGTGAGACGTGGCAGTGGCAGAGGACAACAGTGCAAGGGGGCGCAGGCTGCAGGTTCTACACAGGCCATGCCCCTGCAAGGTTTCCCAGGGCATGGACCTTGAGAAGTGGCCCTAGAGAGATAGGAGCAGCAGCTGGAACTTTCTGTGGCACCAAAGCAGACGAGGGGGAACAGTGACAACATAGAGGTCGTGGCGTTTTCTGCCGGGTCACAGAGCGTGGCAGGCACTGTGCAGGCTGCGCATGTTGCTGCTGCCAAGCAGTAGCGCTAACGTGGGGAAAAAAGAAGGCGGTGCAGCATTTGAAGACTTTCACAGGACACAGACTTTCGGTAGTGCTGCATTCACATTGTACAAAACTGCACTGGATTGCACCGCATTGGATTGGGTCGCATTATATTGCATTGCTTGAAACATGCCATGCTTGCCCCAAGGGCATTGGTAAAAGGCACCTTAGTTTTCAGAGAGCCCCAAGTGCTCTCCCAATGATGATAAGGTGCCAGGAGTTCCGAAATCAGCAAACCAACACTGATGGTTCTTCTCCCATACTCTCATGCCACTCCCCATCCGGCCTGAGCTTGGAGCTTGTCCAATAATCCTCCTCCTGTAAAAACCCCGTCCAGCTCCTCTCCCTTGCTCTCTCACCCCTCGCCCACAATCGTTCTGCTCATCTCCAGGCCATGAAAGCAGACTTCCTTCTTTGCTTTTCTACACAGAGCAAAGATGGAAAAAGATGTTTTCCAAGCAGTGCATCATAGCGTCGTTCGTCAAAGCTTGGCTACTGCTCCAAGTGCTATCCCTCTGTTAACAGGGAAGTGGTTGATGGCCAAGAAGTGGTCGGAAATGCCAAAAATTTGACAAATGCAAAGGCTTTCATGTGACGGACACGTTTTAACGTGAGCAGATCGCATCGCAGCAGACACTCTTCCTCATGGATTGCAGCGTGGCAGCAAGTCCAGCATCAATGAAGTTCCAGCGGTCACAATTTCTACAGGAAAATATCGTTTCCGACTTGTCACTGCCACTCAACGCCCTTCACAAAACGAGAACGACACAAGAAAACAACCACCTCAGTACGGCACCTGGGCCTCGGCCGCGTCCGCAACGAGCGGCAGGCGCGGCGTCTTCCCCAGCAGACAGGAAGCCACGCCGAAGACGAAGCAGGCCACTAGGTACAAGAAGACGGTGTTGTAAAAAATGACGGTGAGCTGAAAGCCCACGCCGTCCCTGAACGCGAAGATGCGATCGAAGAGGGAAGGGAGGATCATGAGGATGTCGAGGATGACCGCCTGCATCGCGTTGAATCGCACATAGCGGCTGAGGTTGGGGTTCTGGATNGATGACGCCGGCGAAGGGCACGGAGGTGTAGAGCTGGATGAGCGGCACGAAGGGGTCGAGCAGCACGCGGGTGAAGGGGTACTGCATGTAGAGGTAGCGGCCGTAGCGGGCGCCGTCGAGGAACGGCATGAGGTACACGGCCGCGGCCAGCAGGCGCTGTGGGATGTCCACGCCGTCGTCGCCGCCGCCACCCCTCGCACGCACGACGAGGGAATTCTGTCGCGACGTGGGTCGAGAGGAAGAGCAAGTGGCGGGGCCGAAGAGATGTCGCCCCGCGGAAGGTAGGGATATGCAGGAAGAGAAGCTGACATTTCTGGCAGAGGGACGGAAAATAGAACTTCTGGGGACAGTGTGGGCGATGGCAAGAGGCGACGCAGTTGCGGCCGCAACCATTTGCACTCTAGCCGGATCTGAAACCGGCGGGCGGGCTCTTGATAAGCGGGACGAGCTCTCCAGCAGCCCGCTGCCGCTGAACGGCTTGCTGCACGTTGCGGTGCGGCAGACAGCCGCTGCTGACACCGCCGCCATTGGCTTCGGGTGCTTTCTAGCTGTCCTCAACTTGTGCCAGCGGAGGCAGTCGTCAGCTGCGACGGAGGCGAGAAGTCGGAAGGCGAGAGGAGCGTCGTTTAACCAGATGAGAGGTGCAACGGGCAGGAATTGAGAGGCTACACGGACGCAGCAACAGTATGCATAGGTCGCCGCAGTTGCTTCAGTTCAGCACTCTATCACGATCCAAGAAGTTGTGAAGAGCGAAGTGGAGAAAAGCAGTCTGTGCGAGAGAGAAGCATCCGCGTAGCTTCTTTAGCAGGCGAAGAGGTCCAGGCACCACGTCGATGGGTCCTCTCGCCTTCGCTGCTACGATGACACCTTCTAGAGCACTTTCAGACGAGTCGGTTTCTTTTCAAATTCTCAGAGCATGACCTGAGATTACTTATTCAGGCTGTAAGTGGCGTAGATGCTGGGTTCAATAATCAAATGCAGGAGCTAAGGCATCTTTTGTGAAATGCTTTTTCACGCTGCTCACAAAAATGTGCTGGCGTGGTCATGGATGGATTTCATGCCGCAATGCATCCCTGGCCCCTCTGGCCTTCATATTCCGAGGGTGATCAAGGCTGCGCAACCGCTTTCTCATTCCGTGGAAAAACAGAGCCGCAAAGCAAGCCTAGTATTTGGGCCCGGGCACACTATATGCCAGAGGGAGAAAATTATGCCGGATGCCGACTTCGACCCCCCTCTTTATGCGAACTGCCTCCTATTGGGATTCGTATCTGGATGCTGCTGTACTGCCTCCTGGCTGATCGGAGAGGCCTATTCCGGATGCGCACTCCATCACATGGATGCCCATGTGATGGGGGGAGAACGTACACCATGAGGGTCCTCAAAACAAAAGTGGACTCTTGCAAAGCAAAGAGGATGGATGGTGGCATCGATTTGTCCATCACTGGAAGAATGTAACAACGAAACATTAACTTGACGAACCAGAAGCTCAACATACACACCACAGACCAATAAGAGGCAAGAATCGAATCTTCCACGATGCGTGCTTCGATGTTTCTCGTAGGTGCGTCATTTTTGGAGACTGTTTTCTTCGAACGTGCAAAGCGAGTACGTGTCTACGTGAAAATTCACTATAGAGCATACACAGTTGCCACCATCGATTAGCATCGCCGTCTACTCGATCATTAGATCAGTACATGGGAGACAGGTTTCTAGCCATAGCAAGTTGTGGTACATCTGTGGCTTGGAACCAGGCATAAACTAGACATCAAAATCCGAAAAAGACATTTTTCATATACCAGCATGCGGAACAGGCACCTAATATCGTCGCGACTTCAACTTGTCACTTCGCGTCTGGGCGAGACGCAAACCAAACAGTTCGCACATATTCGCCCATGCCAGATACTTCATATGCATATTTTTCAAGGATAAATTGGCCAGATACTAATCCAATTTTCTGCTGTGTCTTCATGCGAGGCGATGTTCTAATGGAAATGCACTAAATTTTGAGCTTTTCTGCTTCCTCACCCATCGGAAGCTCAAACTTGATGACGAGGTGCGAAATGATAAGCCGACCTGAATGGTTGCACGGTCATTTTGACGCCCGGCGATTTCGGCCGTCCACTCTTTCTAAACTTTGAACTGTTTGTGTATGGCTGATTGGCGGCGCTCGAACTGAGACTTCGAGTGTGAAGGTTTTGTTTAGTTTCTGTTGTAAATGGTTTTGATTGCAGAAAAACATCGCCCCTTGAAAGCTCACCATATGGGTGGCCTACAAGGTGAGGCTTTTATGTCAGGTCGGACCCTGGAAGGAGAAGTCCTAACAAGGTTTTTTGTGATCCTCCGTTGGGTCATCACACGGAAGCCTGAGCAGCCCCCAATGCGTCGAGCAATGGGGGTGTGTCGTCGCCCGCACGGGACAAGCGACACGGAGAATGCGCTAGTGCATGGCACGTCCATGTGCGATGTCGTCAAACTGCGGGGTAATTGTTCTCCTCACATAGGGGAAGACCGGAGCTTCCAAGCTTGGCGGTCGCGACGGCGAAGACCTCACTGGCCGAGCGTGGCCGGCAAGTGTGCCTAGGTGCGGTAAGAACGTCCCAACACGGTCTCAAGGGGACAACCCGCAGCTGAGCTCCGCGTCGCGGGGTGCTGTTCACAGACTAGATGGCGACGGGTTGGCCCACGCGATCGTGTGATGCAGGCTCAAGATATAGTCGGGCTGCTCTGCGGGTGAAACCGAGGGGAAGCAAGACCAGCATTCAAATTCTTATGCATGGATTTCACTATTCCGTAGGTGAACTTGCGAAAGGATCATTGACACACATCTCCATGATGGCTTCGTCATCATGCGAACCCGTGAACTTACAATGTGAAACCAAAGGGACCTTGTCATAAGGCAAGCGTCGGCGGTTGCCTTTCCTGTCTCATCTCTCCTAACCATGCCATGTCGGATTGGGAGGCATCTCGCTGCTTTGGGTATCAACCTGAGCAACGGGGGAAGAGGCCGACCATCGGAGCTTGGCGTGGCATCGCACCCCAGTGGAATTTCTATTAGGCACACCAGTCCTCCTCCCCTTAGGCCTGACGCGCAAGGGGAGAGGAACCGGCGCAAGTAGAGCGCAAGTAGGATGCAAATAGGGCGCAAGTAGAGCACAACTAGGGTGCAACTAGGGCGCAACTAGAGCACAAGTAGGATGCAAGGGGGCGCAAGTAGGGCGCAAGTAGGGTGCAACTAGAGTGCAAGTAGGACGCAAGTAGGACGTACATAGGGCGCAAGTAGGGCGCAAGTAGGGCGCAAGTAGGGTGCAACTAGAGTGCAAGTAGGACGCAAGTAGGACGTACATAGGGCGCAAGTAGGGCGCAAGTAGGGTGCAACAAGGGTGCAACTAGGGTGCAACTAGGGTGCAAGAAGGACGCAAGTAGGGCAAAACTAGGGCGCAACTAGGATGCAAGTAGGGCGCAACTAGGGCGCATGTAGGATGCAAGTGGGGTGCAACTAGGGCGCAACTAGGGTGCAACTAGGGTGCAACTAGGGTGCAAGAAGGACGCAAGTAGGGCAAAACTAGGGCGCAACTAGGATGCAAGTAGGGCGCAACTAGGGCGCATGTAGGATGCAAGTGGGGTGCAACTAGGGCGCAACTAGGGTGGAAGTAGGGTGCAAGTCGGGCGCAAGTAGGGAACAACAACGACGTAACTAGGGCACAAGTAGGGTGTAAGTAGGGCACAAGTAGGGCACAAGTAGGGCACAAGTAGGGCGCAACTAGGGCGCAACTAGGGTGCACTAAGACACAACTAGGGTACAAGTAGGGCACAATCAGAGGGCAACTAGGGTGCAACTAAGGCGAAAGTAGGGCGCAACTATGGCGCAAGTAGGGCGCAAGTAGGGTGCAACTAGGGCCAATCTAGGACGCAACTAGGGTGCAACTAGGGCACAAGTAGGGCGCAAATAGGGCGTAGGTAGGGTGCAAGGAGGGTGCAACTAGGGTGCAACTAAAGTGCAACTAGGGTACAACTAGGGTGCAACTAGGACGCAAATAGGTACAAGTAGGGTGCAAGTAGGGCACAAGTAGGGCGCATCTAGGGTTCAACTAGGGCACAAATAGGGGGCAACTCGAGTGCA
The DNA here is from genome assembly GCA_023375785.1 of Penium margaritaceum. NCBI lineage: Eukaryota > Viridiplantae > Streptophyta > Zygnematophyceae > Desmidiales > Peniaceae > Penium > Penium margaritaceum. Next base: position 13,350 of record SZWC01020132.1, read on the forward strand.
AGTAGGGCGCAACTAGGACACAAGTAGGATGCAAGTAGGGCGTAACTAGGACGCAACAAGGGCGCAACAAGGACGCAAGTAGGGTGCATGTAGGACGCAACCAGGGCGCAACTTGGGTGCAAGTTGGGCAAAACTAGGGCGTAAGGAGGGCGCAAGTAGGGTGCAACTAGGTCACAACTAGGGTGTAACTAGGGCGGAACTAGGGCACAAGTGGAGCGCAAGTAGGGCGCAAGTAGGGTGCAACTAGGGCATAACTAGGGCGCAACTAGGACGCAAGTAGGACATAACTAGGGTGCAACTAGGATGCAACTAGGGCGTAAGTAGGACGCAAGCAGGGTGCAACTAGGACGCAACTAGGGCGCAACTGGGACGCAACTAGGGTGCAAGTAGGATGCAAGTAGGGCACAACTAGGGTGCAACTAGGATGCAACTAGGGCGTAAGTAGGACGCAAGCAGGGTGCAACTAGGACGCAACTAGGGCGCAACTGGGACGCAACTAGGGTGCAAGTAGGATGCAAGTAGGGCACAACTAGGGTTCAACTTTGGCGCAACTAGGGCGCAAGTAGGGTGCTAGTAGGGTGAAAGTAGGGTGCAACTAGGGCGCAACTAGGACGCAACTAGGGTGTAAGTAGGTCGCAAGTAGGGTGCAAGTAGAGCGCAAGTACAGTGCAACTAGGGCTCAACTAGGGGGAAACTAGGGCGCAAGTAGGGTGCAAGTATGGTGCAAGTAGGGTGCTAATAGAGCGCAACTAGGGCGCAACTAGGGCACAACTAGGACGCAACTAAGACTCAAGTAGGGTGCAAGAAGGGCGCAAGTAGGGCGTAACTAGGGAGAAACTAGGGCGCAACAAGGGCACAACTAGGGCTCAAGTAGGGCGCAAGTAGGGCGTAGCTAGGATGGAACTAGGGCGCAAGTAGGGCGCAACCAGGGCGTAAGTGGGGTGCAAGTAGGGCTCAAGTAGGGCGCAAGTAGGGCGTAGCTAGGATGGAACTAGGGCGCAAGTAGGGCGCAACCAGGGCGTAAGTGGGGTGCAAGTAGGGTTCAAGTAGGGCGTAACTATGACGCAACTAGGGCATGAGAAGGACGCAAGTAGGACGCAACTAGGGCACAAGTAGGACGCGAGTAGGGCGCAACTAGGGCGCAAATAGGACACAAGTGGGGTACAACTAGGGCGCAACTAGGACACAACTAGGACGCAGCTAGGGCGCAACTAGGGCATAAGTAGGGTGCAAGTAGGGCGCAAGTAGGGCACAACTAGGGCCCAAGTGTGGCGCAAGTAGGGCACAACTAGGGCACAACTAGGGTGCATCTAGGGTGCAACTAGGGCACAAGTAGGGCGCAAGTAGGGCGCAAGTAGGCCGCAGGTAGGATGCAAGTAGGGTGTAACTAGTGCACAATTAGAGTGCAACTAGGGTGCAAATCAGGTACACGTAGGGTGCAATTAGGGCATAAGTAGGGCGCATCTAGGGTGGAACTAGGGCGCATATAGGGCATAACTCGGGTGCAAGTAGGGCGCAAGTAGGGCACAAGTAGGGTACAAGTAGGGTGTAACTAGGGTGCAGCTAGGGTGCAACTAGGACGCAAGTAGGGTGCAAGTAGGACGCAAGTTGGGTACAACTAGGGCGGAACTAGGACATAACTAGGGCGTAACTAGGGCGCAACTTGGGCACAAGTAGAGTGCAAGTAAGGCGCAAGCAGGGCGCAAATAGGGTGCAACTAGGGGCGCAACTAGTCCGCAAGTAGGGCGTAACTAGGACGGAACTAGGAGACAAGTAGGACGCAAGTAGGACGCAACTAGGGCACAACTAGGGCGCAACTAGGGCGCAATTGGGGCACAACTGGGGCGCAACTAGGGTGCAAGTAACCAAGTAGGGCACAGCTAGGGCGCAACTAGGGTGCAACTAGGGCGCAACTAGGGCGCACCTAGGGCGCAACTAGGGCGCAACTAGGGTGCAAGTAACCAAGTAGGGCACAGCTAGGGCGCAACTAGGGTGCAACTAGGGCGCAACTAGGGCGCACCTAGGGCGCAACTAGGGCGCATGTAGGGCGCAAGTAGGGTGCAAGTAGGACGTAACTAGCACACAACTAGGGCGCAAGTAAGGCGCAACCAAGGTGCAAGTAGGGCCCAACTAGAGCGCAACTAGGACGCAACTAGGATGCAAGAAGGACGCAAGTAGGACGCAACTAGGGCGCAAGTAGGTCGCAAGTGGGGTGGAACTAGGGTGCAACTAGGGTGCCACTAGGGCATAAGAAAGGTGCAAGTAGGGGGCAGGTAGGGTACAACTAGGATACAACTAGGGCGCAACTAGGGCGCAAGTAGGGTGCAAGTAGGACAGAAGTAGGACGCAAGTAGGGTGTAAGTAGGACGCAACTAAGGCGCAACTTGGACGCAAGTAGGATACAAGTAGGACACTATTAGAGGGAAACTAGGGTATACTTAGGGCGCAATTAGGTTGCAACTAGAGTGCAAGTAGGGCGCAAGTATGGGGTAACTAGGGTGCAACTAGGATGCAACTAGGGTGCAACTAGGATGCAAGTAGGGCGCAACTTGGACGCAAGTAGGATACAAGTAGGACACTATTAGAGGGAAACTAGGGTATACTTAGGGCGCAATTAGGTTGCAACTAGAGTGCAAGTAGGGCGCAAGTATGGGGTAACTAGGGTGCAACTTGGACGGAACTAGGATACATCAAGGGAATAAGGAGGCGTAAGAAGGGTGCACGTAGGATGCAACTAGGGTGCAACTATGGTACAATTAGGGTACAAGTAGGGTGCAAGTAAGGCAGAAGTAGGGCACAACTAGGGTGTAACTAGGGCGCAACTCGGGCCCAAGTAGGACACAAGTAGGGTGCAAGTAGGGCATAACTAGGGCGTAACTAGGGCACAGCTAGAACGCAAGTAGGGTGCAAGTAGGGTGCAAGTAGGGCACAACTAGGGTACAAGTAAGACACAACTAGGGGAAGAGTAGGGCGCAAGTAGGACACAACTAGGATGCAACTAGGGTGCAACTAGGGCACAAATAGGACACAACTAGGGCACAAGTAGGGCGCAAGTAGGGTGCAAGTAGGGGAAACTAGGGCGCAACTAGGGCATAACTTGGATGCAACTAGGATGCAAGTAAGGTGCAACTAGGGTGCAACTAGGGCACAACTAGGAAGTAACAAGGGTGCAAGTAGGACGCAAGTAGGACGCAAGTTGGGCGCAACTAGAACACAACTATGGCGCAACTAGGGTGCAACTAAAACACAAGTAAGACGCAATTAGGCACAACTAGGACGCAACTAGGGTGCAAGTAGGTCGTAAGTAGGGCGTAAGTAGGACACAACTAAGGCGTAACTAGGGTGCAAGTAGGGCACAAGTAGGACACAAGTAGGGTGGAACGAGGGCGCAACTAGCACACAACTAGGGTGCAACTAGAGCGCAAGTTTGGTGCAAGTAGGGCGTAATTAGGGTGCAACTAGTGCGAAATAGGGCGCAACTAAGGCGCAAGTATGGCGCAAGTAGGGCGCAAGTAGGACGCAACTAGGACGTAACCAGGGCGCAAGTAGGGCGTAACCATGGTGCAAGTAGGGCGCAACTAGGACACAACTAGGGCGCAACTAGGGTGCAACTAAGGTGCAACTAGGGTGCAAGTAGGGGTCAACAAGGGCGCACGTAGGACGCAAGTAGGGTGCAAGCAGGGCACAACTAGGGTGTCAATAGGGCACAAGTAGGGCGCGAGTAGGGTACGACTAGGGTGCAACTAGGGCACAACTTGAACGCAACTAGGACACATCTAGGGTGCATGTAGGGCACAAGTACGACGCAACTACAGTACAACTAGGACGCAACTAGGGCGCAACTAGGGCACAACTAGGGTGCAACTAGGAAGAAAGTAGGGTGCAAGTAGGGCACAAGTAGGGCGGAAGTAGAGCGGAAGTAGGGAGCAAGTAGGGTGCAAGTAGGGCACAATTAGGACGTAACTAGGACACAAAAGGGTGTAACTAGGGTGCAACTAGGGTACAAGTAGGGCACAAGTAGGATGCAACTAGGGCACAATTAGGGTGCAACTATGGCATAATTGGGGTGCAACTAGGGCGCAACTAGGATGGAAATAGGGCGTAACTAGGGTGCAACTAGGGCACAACTGAGGCACAACTAGGGCGTAAGTAGGTGGCAAGTAGGGTGGAAGTAGGGCGTAAGTAAAGCGCAACTAGTGCGCAAGTAGGGCGCAACTAGGGTGCAAGTAGGACGCAAGTAGGGTGAAAGTTGGGTACAACTAGGGTGCAACTAGGGAACAACTAGGGCGCAAGTAGTGTGCAAGAAGGATGCCAGTAGGGCGCAACTAGGACGCAAATAAAGCGCAACTAGGGCGCAAGTAGGGCGCAACTAGGGTGCAAGTAGGGTACAAGTAGGCCACAAGTAGGACGCAAATAGGGCGTAAGTATTGCACAACTAGGGCACTACTCGGACGCAAGTAGGGCGCAAGTAGGACACTATCAGAGGATAACTAGGGTGCAACTGGGACACAAGTAGGGCGTAACTAGGGCGCAAGTAGGGCGCAAACAGGGTGCAACTAGGGCGCAATTAGGGCACAACTAGGGTGCAACTAGGGAACAAGTAGGCGCAAGAAGGGTGCTAGTAGGGCGCAGGTAGGGTGCAAGTAGGATACAAGCAGGGCACAACTAGGGTGCAAGTAGGATACAAGCAGGGCACAACTAGGGTGCAACTAGGGCACAACTCGGACGTTAGAAGGACGCAAGTAGGGTGCAAGTAGGGTGTAACTAGGACATAACTAGGGTGTAACTAGGATGCAAGTAGGGTGCAAGTAGGGTGCAAATAGGGGGAAACTAGAGTGCAAGTAGGACACAACTAGGGCACAAGTAGGGAGCAAGTAGGGTACAACTAGGACGCAACTAGGGTGCAACTAGGGCACAACCAGGGCGCAAGTAGGGCACACGTAAAGCGCAAGTAAGACGCAAGTAGGGGCAGCTAGGGCGCAAGTAGGGCGCAACTAGGGCGTCAGTAGGATGCAAGTAGGGCACAACTAGGGTGTAACTAGGGCACAACTAGGTTGTAACTAGGGTGCAAGTAAGACACAAATAGGGCACAACTATGGGACAACTATGGCGTAACTAGTGCGCAACTAGGGCGAAAGTAGGGCACAAGTAGGGCACAACTAGAACGCAACTAGGGTGCAACTACGGTGCAACCAGGGCGCAACTAGGGTGCAAGTAGGGGGCAAGAAGGGTGCAAATAGGGTACCTAGGGGACAAGTAGAGTGCAAGCAGGGCACAACTAGGGCGTAGTTATGGCGCAAGTGGGGCGCAAATAGGGTGCAACTAGGGTGCAACTATGACGCAACTAGAACGCAACTAGGATGCTACTAGGGTGCAAGTAGGGCACAAGTAGGACGCAACTACGGTGCAACTAGGACGCAACTAGGGCGCAACTAGGTCGCAATTAGGGTGCAACTAGGATGAAAGTAGGACGCAAGTAGGCCACAAGACGCAAGTAGGGCGCAAGTAGGACGCAACTACGGTGCAACTAGGACGCAACTAGGGCGCAACTAGGTCGCAATTAGGGTGCAACTAGGATGAAAGTAGGACGCAAGTAGGCCACAAGACGCAAGTAGGGCGCAAGTAGGACGCAAGCACGGCGTAAGTAGAGCGCAATTAGGACGTAACTAGGGCATAATTGGGCGCAACTAGGGTGCATCTTGTTAGCTACTGAGCTAACCACCTCCGGCATAGAAGCCGCGAAACCAAAAAAGCTCACAAAGGTTTTTACACCTTCTTCCTTTGCAGGTATGTGTCGTGCACCCCAAACTTAATCAGGCATACACTTCACCTTCAAGAGTACTAACGCCTTAGCATTA
>SZWC01020132.1:19265-47727 GCA_023375785.1 Penium margaritaceum
GGCCAAATCAACAAAATGGCCAAGTTAACCACTCACCTACATGGTGTACTCACAGGTCATATCTCACATGAGACAGAGCATAGTTGAGTCACCCTACAACAAATCCAGGGGTCATACCTCCACAAGGGGCAGAGCATTTCTGATCCGTCGTACAGTACTGAACAAGGGGCAAACATATTCAACACATCTAGGATGCAAGGAGGGCGCAAGTAGGATGCAACTGGGGCACAACTAGGGCGCAACTATGGCGCAACTAGGATGCAACTAGGGCGTAACTAGGGTGCAACTAGGGCGCAACCGAGGCACAACTAGGACCTAAGTAGGGCGCAAGTAGGGCGCAAATAGGGCATAAGTAGTGCGCACATAGTGTGCAACTAGGGTGCAACTAGGGTGCAAGTAGGATGCAAGTAGGGTGCAAGTAGAGCGCAAGTAGGGCGCAAGTGGGACACAAGTTGGGCGCGTTTAGGTTGCAACTAGGGCGCAACTGGGGTGCAACTAGGGTGTAAGTAGGGCGCAAGTAGGATGCAACTAGGGCACAACTAGGGTGCAACTAGGGCACAACTAGGGTGCAACTATGACACAACTATGGCGCAACTGGGGCCCAACTAGTGCACAAGAAGGGCGTAACTAGGATGCAACTAGGGTGTAACTGAAAACAACTAGGGCGCAAGTAGGGCGCATGTAGGGCGTAAGTAGGACGTAACTAGTGCGTAACTATGGTTCAACCAAGGTGCAAGTAGGATGCAAGTAGGGCGTAACTAGGACGAAACTAGGGTGCAAGTAAGACGCAACTAGGGTGCAAGTAGTGCGCAAATAGGGTGCAACTAGGGCACAACTATGACACAGCTAGAGCGTAACTAGGGAGCAAGTAGGGTGCAAGTAGGGCGCAAGTAGGGCGCAAGTGGGATGCAACTAAGGCACAACCAGGACACAACTAGAGTGCAAGTAGGGCGCAACCAAGACGCAAATGGGGAGCAAGTAGGATGCAAGTAGGGTGCAAGTAGGGAGCAAGTAGGACACAAGTAGAGCCAACTAGGGCACAACTAGGCCGCAACTAGGACGCAACTAGGGTGCAAGTAGGGCGCAAGTAGGACACAAGTAGGGTGCATGTAGGGTGCAAGTAGGACACAAGTAGGGTACAAGTAGGTCACAAGTGGGGTGCAAGTAGGACGCAACAAGAACACAACTAGGGTGTAACTACGGCGCAACTAGGACACAAGTAGGGTGCAAGTAGTGCGCAAATAGGGTACAAGTAGGACACAACTAGGGCGTATGTAGGGCGCAACTAAGACACAACTAGGGCTCAACTAGGGTGCAACTAAGGCACAACTAGGGCACAAATAGGGCGCAAGTAGGACCCATGGAGGATGCAACTAGGGCCGAACTAGGACGCAACTAGAGCGCAACTAGGACGCAACTAGGACGCAGTTAGGGACAAGTAAGGGGCAACTAGGGTGCAACTAAGGCGCAACTAGGATGGAACCAGGATGCAAATAGGGCGTAAGTAGGGTGCAAGTAGGGTGCAACTAGGGCACAAGTAGGATGCAAATAGGGCACAACTAGGACGCAAGTAGGATGTAAGTAGGGTGAAACTAGGACGCAATTAGGGTGCATCTAGGGGGCAACTAGGGCGCAACTAGGGCGCAACTAGGGCGTAAGTAGGGCGTAACTAGGGTACAACTAGGGCACAACTAGGGCGCAACTAGGGTGCAAGTAGGGTACAAGGAGGGGGCAACTAGGGCGTAACTAGGGTGAAAGTAGGACGCAACATGGACACAACTAGGACGCAACTAGGGCGCAAGTAGGGTGCAAGTAGGGTGCAAGTAGGGTACAAGGAGGGGGCAACTAGGGCGTAACTAGGGTGAAAGTAGGACGCAACATGGACACAACTAGGACGCAACTAGGGCGCAAGTAGGGTGCAAGTAGGGTGCAAGTAGGGCACAAGTAGGACGCAAGTAGGACGCCACCAGGGCAAAACTAGGGCGCAACTAGGGTGCTAGTAGGACGCAAGTAGGTCGCAAGTAGGGTGCAACTAAGGCACAACAAGGGTGCAATTAGAGTGCAACTAGGGCGCAAGTAGGGCACAAGTAGGACGCAAGTAGGACGCCACCAGGGCAAAACTAGGGCGCAACTAGGGTGCTAGTAGGACGCAAGTAGGTCGCAAGTAGGGTGCAACTAAGGCACAACAAGGGTGCAATTAGAGTGCAACTAGGGTGCAACTAGGGCGCAAATAGGGCGCAAGAAGGATGCAAGTAGGGCGCAACTAGGCCGCAACTAGGATGCCACTATGGTGCAAGTAGGGCGCAAATAGGGTGCAAGTAGGTCACAACTAGAACGCAACTAGGGTGCAACTAGGGCGCAAATAGGGCGCAAGAAGGATGCAAGTAGGGCGCAACTAGGCCGCAACTAGGATGCCACTATGGTGCAAGTAGGGCGCAAATAGGGTGCAAGTAGGTCACAACTAGAACGCAACTAGGATGCAAGGAGGGCGCAACGAGGGTGCAAGTAGGACGCAAGAAGTACGCAAGCAGGGCGCAAGTGGGGCACAAGAAGGGCGTAACTAGGGCACAACTAGGGCGTAACTTGGGGACAAGTAGGGCACAACTAGGATGCAAGGAGGGCGCAACGAGGGTGCAAGTAGGACGCAAGAAGTACGCAAGCAGGGCGCAAGTGGGGCACAAGAAGGGCGTAACTAGGGCACAACTAGGGCGTAACTTGGGGACACGTAGGGCACAAGTAGGTCACAACTAGGATGCAACTAGGGCGCAACTAGGGCGCCACTAGGACGCAACTAGGACGCAAGTAGGGCGCAAGAAGGACAAAGTAAGACACAACTAGGGCGCAACTAGGGTGCAACTAGGGCACAACTAGGATGCAAGTAGGGAGTAAGTGGGGCACAAGTAGGGTACGTGTAGGGCGCAAGTAGGATGCAAGTAGGGCGTAACTGGGATGCAAGTAGGAAGCAACTAGGGCACACCTAGGGTGCAACTAGGATGCAAGTAGGGTGCAACTAGGGCACAACCAGGGTGCAACAAGGATACAGTAGGACTTAACTAGGACGCAACTAGGGCACAACTAGGGTCAAGTAGAAGGCAAGTAGGGCGCAAGTAGGGTGCAACTAGGGCACAACCAGGGTGCAACAAGGATACAGTAGGACTTAACTAGGACGCAACTAGGGCACAACTAGGGTCAAGTAGAAGGCAAGTAGGGCGCAAGTAGGGTGCAAGTGGGGCACAAGTAGAGTGCAACTAGGGCATAAGTAGGGTGCAAGTAGGGTGCAAGTAGGGCTCAAGTACGGTACAACTGGGGTGCAACTAGGGAACTACTAGGGCGCAAGTAGGGCGTAAGTAGGACGCAAGTAGGACGTAACTAGGGCACAACTTGGGGGCAAGTAGGACATAACTAGGGCACAAATAGAGCGCAACTAGGGTGCAAGTATGGTGAAACTAGGGCGCAAGTAGGGCACAACTAGGGCACAAGTAGGGCACAATCAGGTCCCAAGTAGGGCATAAGTAGGGCGCAACTAGGGAGCAACTCGAGCATAACTAGGGCGCAACTAGGGCGCAAGTAGGGCACAACTAGGGCACAAGTAGGGCACAATCAGGTCCCAAGTAGGGCATAAGTAGGGCGCAACTAGGGAGCAACTCGAGCATAACTAGGGCGCAACTAGGGGGCAAGTAGGACGCAGGTAGGGCACAACTAGGGTGCAACTAGGGCACAACTCGGGTACAACTAGGGTGCAAGTAGGACGCAAGTAGGGTGTAGGTAGGGTCCAACTAGGATACAAGTAGGGTGCAAGTAGGACACAACTAGGGCGCAAGTAGGGGGTAAGTAGGGTTAAACTAGGCTGCAATTAGGGTACATCCAGCGCGCAACTGGGGCACAACTATGGTGGAACTAGGGCAAAAATAGGGTGCAATTAGGACGCAACTAGGGCACAACTAGGGTGCAGCTAGGACGCAACTAGTGTGCAACTAGGGCACAAGTAGGGTGCAAGTTAGGCGTAAGTAGGGCGCGACTATGGTGCAACTAGGGCACAAGTAGGGCGCAAGTAGGGCACAAGTAGGGCGCAACTAGGACACAACTAGGGCACAAGTAGGACGCAACGAAGGCACAAGTAGGGTGCAACTAGGACGCAACTAGGGTGCAACTAGGACTCAACTAGGGCACAAGTAAGGTGCAAGTAGGGCGCAAGTAAGGTACAAGTAGGGCTCAACTAGGGCGCAACTAGAGTGCGAGTAGGACGTAAGTAGGACGCAAGTAGGGTGCAACTAGGACGCAACTAGGGTGCAACTAGGACTCAACTAGGGCACAAGTAAGGTGCAAGTAGGGCGCAAGTAAGGTACAAGTAGGGCTCAACTAGGGCGCAACTAGAGTGCAAGTAGGACGTAAGTAGGACGCAAGTAGGGTGCAACTAGGGTGGAACTAGGGGGTAACTAGGGCGCAACTAGGGCGCAAATAGGGCGCAAGTAGGGCGCAAGTAGGGTGCAACTAGGGTGGAACTAGGGGGTAACTAGGGCGCAACTAGGGCGCAAATAGGGCGCAAGTAGGGCGCAAGTAGGGTGCAACTAGGATGCTACCAGGACGCAACTAGGGCACAACTAGGGTACAAGTAGGGCGTAAGAAGGGCGCAAATAGGATGAAAGTAGGGTGCAAGTAGGATGTAAGTAGGGCGTAAGTAGGGCACAAGTAGGGCGAAAGTATGGCACAACTAGGGCACAACTAGGGTGGAACAAGGACGCAACTAGAGCGCAAGTAGGGCGCATTAAGGACGTAACTAGGGTGCAACTAGGGTGCACTAGGGCACGACTAGGGTGCATCTAGGGTGCAACTACGGTGCAAGTAGGGCGTAACTAGGATACAAGTAGGGCGTAACTAGGGGAAAACTAGGATTCAAGTAGGGTGCTAGTAAGGGTGCAAGTAGGGCGCAAGTAGGGCGCCACAAGGGGCACAACTAGGGCACATCTAGGGTGCAATTAGGGTGCTGGTAGGGCGCAAATAGGGCGCAACTAGGGTGCAACTAGGGAGCAACTAGGTTGCAAGTAGGACACAAGTAGGATGCAAGTAGGGTACAAGTAGAGCAAAAATAGGGTGCAACTAGGATGCATGTAGGACGCGAGTAGGGTGCAAGTAGGGCGCAAGTAGGGCGCAAGTAGGGCGCAACTAGGATGCAACTAGGGAGTAACTAGGACACAAGTAGGACTCAAGTAGGGCGCAAGTAGGGTACAACTAGGGTGTAAGTAGGGTGGAAGTACGATGCAACTAGGACGCAAGTAGGACGCAAGTAGGACACAACTAGGGCGCAACTAGGGTACAACTAGGGTGCAACTAGGGTGCAACTAGGGTGCAAGTAGGGGAGGTATGGTTAATCATGTGCTTTTTGTACATTATTGTTTGAAGTTTCTAGGTAACCTGGTTGACTACCCTAACACATTTGTTCATTCAAATCGTGATGAAGAAACACTTTCAGTACTTAAAATGTTGATATGATTGAATAATCAAGAGATTAACTTAAAAAGAGTAATAATAGCATAATGGTTCATTGTAGGTTTTCTCAGAGTTCACTTTGTCCCATACTTTGTGTCTTGGTGTAGTCAGAAAGCACTGAAATCTTGTTTACGACATTTATGTTCGATCGGTTAAGCGGACGAATTAGTGAAGTCTGACCTGCCAACGTCTTTACCCCTCCCCCTGCCCTCACCTCGAACCAACAAATTGTATTGGCGGTGTGTGTTTTGACGTGTATCTGGTGGGGACAAACTAGCGTACACAAATGTATGAGGGTGTGATTAGGTTCTTCGCAAGTTCTCCCGATCAAATACAATTGTTTTTACGAATTGACTCTACCACGATACACATCCCATTCATTCGCCCAATACACTTCTTGCCTTCGGGGGGAGGGGTTCCAGTCGGCGACACTCCTGGAGTTGCGAGAAATGTTTTCACTAGTGAACACTTCCTGGAATAGTCAAACGCCTTCCGTTCATGGTTAGCAAGATAAGGGAAAGGTCCTGTACATAGATTCTGTCAAGGCGTCTTTTGGTAAACATGAAAAGTTGTTCACGCTTGAGGGATGCTTGATTTGCCTTCGAGAGACTTTTTTCTACAAAAATTTTCTCACAATTTTTCCTCATCTCATTCTAACGACTTTTATGAACTCATGTATTTGCCGACAACATAATCAGGGGAAAATGGACTGAAGGAGGAATGTGCAGGTATCCGACGAATGAATCACCGTGATTGGGATGTTTGTGTTTCGCGGAATCATGCAACCCTTTTTATTGAAGCCGTTCGTGAGAACTCTTTGCGAGATCCGCAAATATCTCTAGTCATAAATGCTTACGCAGTGAACGGAGGTCGTCTATTGAAGCGAGTAGCAAGCACAACAAGTTCCATCCATGTGGAAGAGGAGAAGGGTCTCGTATATTCTCGCGATCGACATCTCGAATCTAGACCTGTACATTATCGAGCACTTCCGAAGCTGGTTTGGATAGACCTGCGAGCGTATGTTAAACTGTCTTTACGGACTACGACTCTTTGATTTTGTTATAGATTTTGCCAAAAAATGATAAAACTAACCATTGTCGTCTTGAAACAGAAGACATCCCGACAATTCTTTGTGTTCTAGTATTCAACCTGGAGAATTCCCTACAGTTTTTGTGTTATTGAAAGGAAGTTCCCTGAGCTTTCGTCTCATGGTAAGCACACATGATATCTTTAGTCAAATTGACCGGGGCCACAAAGAGCTTCATCCGAGAAGCAGTGAACCATCTTACCACCTTCCTCTACCTATAAACTTCCCATGTACACAGAAACTTCAGTGTATATTTTAGGGGTGATTGGTCATAAATGAAGAAGGCCGCAACTAGGGCGCAACTAGGACGCAACTAAGGCGCAACTAGGGTACAACTAGGGCACAAGCAGGGTGCAACTGGGGTGCAACTAGGGTGCAACTAGGGCACAACTAGGGTGCAACTAGGGTGCAAGTAGGGTGCAAGTAGGGCGCAAGTAAGGCACAAGTAGGGTGCAAGTAGGGTGCAAGTACGATGCAAGTAGGGCGCAACTAGGGTGCAACTAGGGTGCAAGTAGGGTGCAAGTAGGGCGCAAGTAAGGCACAAGTAGGGTGCAAGTAGGGTGCAAGTACGATGCAAGTAGGGCGCAAGCAGAGCGCAAGTAGGGCGCAACTAGGGCGCAACTAGGATGCAACTAGGTCGCAACTAGGGCGCAAGTAGGGCATAACTAGGGTGTAACTAGGGCATAACTAGGATGCATCCAGGGTACAAGTAGGGCACAAGTAGGGTGCAAGTAGGGCGCAAGTAGGGTGTAACTAGGACGCAACTAGGACGTAACTAGGACGCAACTAGAGTACAAGAAGGACGCAAGTAGGGTGCAAGTAGGGCACAACTTGGGTGCAACTAGGGAGCAAATAGGACGCAAGTAGGGCGCGAGTAGGATGCAAGTAGGGTGCAAGTAGGGTGCAAGTACGATGCAAGTAGGGCGCAAGCAGAACGCAAGTAGGGAGCAACTAGGGCGCAACTAGGATGCAACTAGGTCGCAACTAGGGCGCAAGTAGGGCATAACTAGGGTGTAACTAGGGCATAACTAGGATGCATCCAGGGTACAAGTAGGGCACAAGTAGGGTGCAAGTAGGGCGCAAGTAGGGTGTAACTAGGACGCAACTAGGACGTAACTAGGACGCAACTAGAGTACAAGAAGGACGCAAGTAGGGTGCAAGAAGGTCACAACTTGGGTGCAACTAGGGAGCAAATAGGACGCAAGTAGGGCGCGAGTAGGATGCAAGTAGGTTGCAACAAGGATGCAACTAGGGTGCAAGTAGGGTGCAACTACAACATAAGTAGGGTACAAGTAGGGCGCAACTAGGACCTAACTTGGATGCAACTAGGGCATAGCTAGGGTACAAGTAAGACGTAAACAGGGTGCAAGTAGGGCGCAAGTAGGACGCAACTAGGGCACAGCTAGGGTGCAACTAGGGCGCAAGTAGGTCAAAAGGAGGATGCAAGTAGGGTAAAACCAGGGCACAACTAGGGCGTAACTAGAGTGCAACTAGGGTGCAACTAGGGCACAAATAGGACGCAAGTAGGGCGCAAGTAGGGTGCAACTAGGGGGCATCTAGGGTGTAATTAGGATGCAAGTAGGACGAGAATAGGATAAAAGAAGGACGTAACTAGGACACAACCAGGACACAAGTAGGGTACGACTAGGGTGGAAGTAGAGAGCAACTAGGATGCAATTAGGGTGCAAATAGGGCGCAACTAGGATGTAAGTAGGGTGGAAGTAGGACGCAAGTCGGACGCGATTAGGGAGCAAGGAGGGCACAACTAGGGCGTAACTAGGGTGCAAGTAGGGTGCAAATAGGACGCAACCAGGGCATAACTAGGGTACAACTAGGATTGCAACTAGGGCGCAACAAGGGCGCAAGTAGAACACAAGTAGGATGCAAGTAGGACGCAAGTAGGGAGCAACTAGGGTGCAACTAGGGCACAAGCAGGGTGCAAGTAGAACACAAGTAGGGCGCAAGTAGGGTGCAAGTAGGACACAAGTAGGGTGCAAGTAGGGCGCTAGTGGGGTGCAAGTAGAGCACAGCTAGGGTGCAACTAGGGCGTAACTAGGACACGAGTAGGACGCAAGTAGGGAACAAACAGGGTGCAAGTAGGGCACAAGTAGGACACAAGTAGGCCGCAACTAGAACGCAACTAAGGCACAACTAGGGCGCAAATAGGGTGCAAGTAGGGCGCAAGTAGGGCGCAAGTAGGGCGCAAGTAGTGGGCAATGAGGATGCAACTAGGGCACAACTAGGACGCAACTAGGACACAAGTAGGATGCAAGTAGAACACAAGTAGGGTGCAAGAGGGAAGCAAGTACGGCGCAAGTAGGGCGCACTTTGGGCACAACTAGGGTGCAACTAGGATGCAACTAGGGCGCATCTAGGGCGCAACTTGAGTACAACAAGGGCACAACTAGGGCACAAATAGGGTGTTTCTCGGGCGCAACTAGTGCGCAACTAGGACTCCACTTGGACGCAAGTAGGGTGTAAGTAGGGCGCAATTAGGGCATAAGAAGGCTGCAACTAGGGCACAACTAGGACACAACTAGGGTACAAGTAGGGCGCAAGTAGGGCACAACTAGGGTGCAACTAGGGCGTAACTAGGGTGTAACTATGGTGCAAGAAGGGAACAAGTGAGTGCAAGTAGGACGCAAGTAGGACGAAACTAGGAAGCAACAAGGACGCAACTAGGAGGAAAGTAGGACGCAAGTAGGACGCTAGTAGGACGCAACTAGGATGTAACTAGGGCACAACTAGAGCACAACTTGGGCACAACTATGGTGCAAGTACCGCACAATTAGGGCGAAACTAGGGTGCAACTAGGGCGCAACTAGGGTGCAAATAGAGCACAAGTAGGGCGCAAGTAGGGTGCAGGTGGGGCGCAACTAGGACGCAAGTAGGGTGCAAGTAGGGCACAACTAGGGCACAATTAGGTTGCAAGTAGGGTACAACTAGGGCGCAATTAGGGTTCAACTAGGGCGTAACTAGGGCGTACCTAGGGCATAACTAGGGTGCAACTAGGACTCAACTAGGGCGCAATAGGGGCACAACTAGGGCGCATAGGGGTACAAGTGGGGTGCAACTGGGGCACAGCTATGATGCAACTAGGACACAATAGGGGTGTGACTAGGGCACAATCAAGGTCCAACTAGGGAGCAACTAGTGCACAATGAAGGAGCAACTAGGGCACTAGTACACCCAAACTAGGGTGTAGCTAATGCCCAACTGAGGCACAACTAAGGTGCAACTAGGGCGCAAGTAGGGCACAAGTAGGGCACAACTAGGGCGCAACTAGGGCGAACTAGGCGCAACTAGGGCGCAACCAGGGCGCAACTAGGATGCAACTAGGGCGTAGCTAGTGATCAACTAAGGCGCAACTAGGGCACAACTAGGTTGCAACTAGAGCGCAACTAGAGTGCAAGTAGGATGCAAGTAGGGCGCAACTAGGGCGCAACTAGGGTGCAACTAAGGCGAAAGTTGGATGCAAGTAGGGTGCAAGTAGGGCACAAGTAGGATGCAACTAGGGTGCAACTAGGATGCAAGTAGGGTGCAAAAGGGGCAAAAGTAGGGTGCAAGTAGGGTGCAAGTAAGGCACAAGTAGGACGCCAGTAGGGAAAAAGTCGGGCATAAGTGGGGGGCAAGTAGGGCGCAAGCACGGAGCAACTAAGGCACAACTAGAGCGCAACTAGGGCGCAAGTAGGGCGAGAGTAAGGTGCAACTAGGGCGCAAGTAGGACGTAACTAGGGAGCAACTAGGGCGCAACTTGGACGCAAGTAGGGCACAAGTAGGGCGCAAGCACGGAGCAACTAAGGCACAACTAGAGCGCAACTAGGGCGCAAGTAGGGCGAGAGTAAGGTGCAACTAGGGCGCAAGTAGGACGTAACTAGGGAGCAACTAGGGCGCAACTTGGACGCAAGTAGGGCACAAGTAGGATGAAAGTAGGACACAATTAGGGTGCAACAAGGATGCAACTAAGGCAAAAGTAGGACGCAAGTAGGGCACAAGTAGGGTGTAACTAGGGCGCAACTAGGGCGCAAGTAGGATGCAACTAGGGTGCAAGTAGGGTGCAAGTAGGGTGCAATTACGGTGCAACTAGGGTGCAACTAGGGCACAACTAGGGTGCAACTAGGACATAACTAGGGTGCAATTCAGAAGCAAGTAGGGCGCAATTAGAGGGGAAGGAGGACACAACTAGGATGCAACTTGGGTGCAACTAAGGTGCAAGTAGGGTGCAAGTAGGGCACAACTAGGGTGCAACTAGGACATAACTAGGGTGCAATTCAGAAGCAAGTAGGGCGCAATTAGAGGGGAAGGAGGACACAACTAGGATGCAACTTGGGTGCAACTAAGGTGCAAGTAGGGTGCAAGTAGGACGCAAGTAGGGTGCACCTAGGGCGCAACTAAGGCGCAACTAGGGCGCAAGTAGGGCGCAAATGAGCGCAAGTAGGGTGCAACTAGGGCACAACTAGGGTGCAACTAGGGCACGATTAAGGCGCAAGTAGGGCGCAAGTAGGGTGCACCTAGGGCGCAACTAAGGCGCAACTAGGGCGCAAGTAGGGCGCAAATGAGCGCAAGTAGGGTGCAACTAGGGCACAACTAGGGTGCAACTAGGGCACGATTAAGGCGCAAGTAGGGCGCAAGTAGGGTGCAAGTAGGACGCAACTAGGGCACAAGTAGGGTACAACTAGGGCGCAACTAGGACGCAACTAGGGCACAACTAGGGTGCAACTAGGGCACGATTAAGGCGCAAGTAGGGCGCAAGTAGGGTGCAAGTAGGACGCAACTAGGGCACAAGTAGGGTACAACTAGGGCGCAACTAGGGTGCAAGTAGGATGCAAGTAGGGTGCAAGTAGGGTGCAACTAGGGTACAACTAGGGTGTAAGAAGGGCGCAACTAGAATGCATGTAGGGTGCAACTAGGGCACAACGAGGGTGCAACTAGGGTGCAAGAAGGTCACAAGTAGGGCGGAACTAGGGTGCAACTAGGACGCAACTAGGGCGCAATTATGGTACAATCAAGGTGCAACTAGGTTGCAGGTAGGGCACAACTAGCGCGCAACTATGGCACAACTAGGACACCACTAGGGCATAACTAGGGCGTAAGTAGGGCACAAGTAGGACGCAAGTAGGGCACTACTAGGGTGCAACTAGGGCACAAATAGGGAGCAACTAGGAAGCAAGTAGGACACAAGTAGGGATTAACTAGGTTGTAGCTAGGATGAAACTAGGGTATAACTAGGGCTTAGCTTGTTCCCAACTGAGGCGCAACTAGGGCGCAACTAGGGCGCAACTAGGACGTAACTAGGGTGTAAGTAGGGTGCAAGTAGGGTGTCACTAGGGCGTAACTGGGGTGCAACTAGGGCACACCTAGGGCGCAACTACGGCATTCGCGTCCTAGATTTTGGCCACTAGTCTTGAAGAAGACTAGGTCTGCCTTCGGGAGATGAAAATTGGGTATGACACCAGGACTTCCCAGGAGGTCATCGATCTCAATACTATTCCGGCCCATTGGCGCTTATCTGCAGAGTTGGAATGGGATCCACAGCAGTAGTCCAGGTGTGATCGCAACTAGGGCGCAAACAGGGCGCAAGCATGACACAACTAGGACGCTACTAGGACGTAACTAGGGCACAAGTAGGGCGCAAGTAGGAAACACAAGCAAGGCACCAGTAGGGCACAAATAGGGTGCAACTAGGGTGCAACTAGGGCACAACAAGGGCGCAAATATGGCGCAACTAGGGCGCAACTAGTGCGTAACTAGGGCACAAGTAGGGCGCAAGTAGGAAACACAAGCAAGGCACCAGTAGGGCACAAATAGGGTGCAACTAGGGTGCAACTAGGGCACAACAAGGGCGCAAATATGGCGCAACTAGGGTGCAACTAGGCTACAACTAGGATGCAACTAGGGCGCAAGTAGGGCACAAGTAGGGCACAAGTAGGACACAAGTAGGGTTCAACTAGGGCATAACTAGGGTGCAGCTAGGACGCAAGTGAGGTGCAAGTAGGGTGCAAGTAGGGCGCAACTAGGACACAACTAAGGCGCAACTAGGTCGCAACTAAGGCTCAAGTAGGATGCAAGAAGGGCACAACTAGGACGCAACTAGGACGAAAGTAGGGTGCAACTACAGCGCAAGTAGGGTGCAAGCTGGGTGCAATGAGGACTCAACTAGGACGCAACTAGGACGTAAGCAGGGCATAACTAGGAAACAAGGAGGGCACAAATAGGACACAAGTATGACGCAACTAGGGCACAACTAGAGTTCAACTAGGGCACAACAAGGGCGCAAGTAGGGCGCAAGTAGGGTGCAACTAGGGCGCATCTAGGGCGCAAGTAGGATGCAAATCAGGCCCAACTAAAGCACAACGAGGATGCAAGTAGGGCGCAAGTAGGGCGCAAATAGGATGTAACTAGGGCGCAACAAGGGCTCAACTAGGGCGCAACTAGGGTGCAACTCGGACAGGAATAGGGCGCAAGTAGGGCGCAAGGAGGGTGCAATTGGGTCGCAACTAAGGTGCAATGAGGATGCAGGTAGGACGCAACTAGGATGCAACTAAGGTGCAGGTAGGATGCAACTAGGGCGCAACTAGGACGCAACTGAGACGGAGCAAGGGCGCAACTATGGTGTAACTAGGGTAAATTTTCGCACGTAGGACGCAAGTAGGGCGTAAGTAGGGAACAACTTGGGGGCAACTAGGGTGCAAATAGGGCACAAGTAGTGCGCAAGTAGGGTGCATGTAGAGCGCAACTAGGGCACAACTAGGGCGCAACTAGTGCGTAACTAGGGCACAAGTAGGGGGCAAGTAGGGTGCAAGTAGGACGCAACTAGGGTGCAACTAGGGCGCAACTAGGGCACAAGTAGGGCGCAAGTAGGGCGCAAGTAGGACGCAACTGGGGTGCAACTAGGGCACAACTAGGGTACAACTAGGGCATAAGAAGGCCACAAGTAGGGCGCAAGTAGGGTACAAGTAAGGTGCAAGTAGGATGCAAGTAGGGCGCAGCTAGGGTGCAACTTGGGTGCAAGTAGGAGGCATGTAGGGCGCAAGTAGGACGCAACTAGGATGCAACTAGGGTGCAACTAGGACGCAACTAGGATGCAAGAAGGGTGTAACTAGGGTACAAGTAGGACGTAAGTAGGATGCAAGTACGGTACAACAAGGGCGCAACTAGGGCGCAACTAGGATGCAACTAGAGCACAACTAGGGCCGTAACTAGGGCGCAAGTAGGGTGCAAGCAGGGCGCAAGTAGGACACAACTAGGACATAACTAGGGTGTAAAGAGGACACAACTAGGGCACAAGTAGGGCACAAGTAGGACGCAAGTAGGACACAACTAGGGCGTAACTAGGACGCCACTAGGGCGCAAGTAGGACACAAGTAGGGTGCAAGTAGGGTGCAACTAGGACACAAGTAGGGCATAAGTAGGGTGCAAATAGGGCTCAAGTAGGCAGAAGTAGGGTGTACGTAGGGCGCAACTAGGGTGAAACTAGGCGCATGTAGGACGCAAGTAGGGAAAAACTAGTGCGCAACTAGGGCACAACTAGGGTGCAACTAGGGTGCAACTAGGGTGCAAGTAGGAAGCTACTAGGGTGTAATTAGGGCGCAACTAGGGCGCAACTAGGGCGCAACGAGGGCGCAACTAGGCCATAACTAGGACACAACTAGGGTACAAGTAGGGCGCAACTAGGGCGTAACTAGGGTGCAACTAAGGTGCAACTAGTTCGCAAGTAGGGCGCAATTAGGGTACAAGTAGGATGCAATTAGGGTGGAACAAGGGTGTAACTAGGGCGCAACTAGGACACAAGTAGGGCACAAGTAGGACGCAAGTATGGTGCAAGTAGGACTCATTCAGCAGCAAGTAGGGTGCAAGTAGGGCGCAAGTAGAGCGCAAGTTGGGTGCAACTAGGATGCAACCAAGGCGCAAGAAGGGGACAACAAGGACGCAACTATGGTGCAACTAGGGTGCAAGTGCGCAAGTAGGGCGCAAGTAAGGCCTAAGTAGGAGACAACTAGGGCACAACTAGGGTGCAACTAGGATGCAAGTAGTGCACAAGTAGGACGCAAGTAGGGCGCAAGTAGGGCGCAATCTGAGCACAACTAGGTCACAAGTTGGGCGCAAGTAGGGCGCAAGTAGGATACAACTAGGGCACAACTAGGGTGCAACTAGGGCACAACTAGGGCACAAGTAGGCCGCAAGTAGGGCGCAAGTAGGACGCAAGTAGGGCGCAAGTAGGGCGCAATCTGAGCACAACTAGGTCACAAGTTGGGCGCAAGTAGGGCGCAAGTAGGATACAACTAGGGCACAACTAGGGTGCAACTAGGGCACAACTAGGGCACAAGTAGGCCGCAAGTAGGGCGCAAGTAGGACGCAAGTAGGGCACAAGTAGGGCGCAACTAGGACGCAACCAGGGCACAACTAGGGTGCAACTAGGGCACAACTAGGGCACAAGTAGGCCGCAAGTAGGGCGCAAGTAGGACGCAAGTAGGGCACAAGTAGGGCGCAACTAGGACGCAACCAGGGCACAACTAGGGTACAAGCAGGACACAAGTAGGATGCAAGTAGGGCGCAACTTGGGCGCAACAAGGCTACAACTAGGACGCAACTAGGGCGCAAGAAGGATGTAAGTAGGGTGCAAGGCGGGCGCAAGTAGGATGCAACTAAGGCACAACTAGGGTGCAACTAGGACGTAAGAAGGACACAAGTAGGGCGCAAGTAGGACATAACCAAAGCACAACTAGGGCGCAACTAGGGCGCAACTAGGGCACAACTAGGGTACAAGTAGGACACAACTAGGGCGTAACTAGGACGCAACTAGAACATAACTAGGATGCAACTAGGGTGCAACTAGGGCCCAAGTAGGATGCAATAAGGGCGTGACTAGGGTGCGACTAGGGCGCAACTAGGGCGAAACTAGGGTGCAAGTAGGGTACAAGTAGGGTGTAAGTAGGATGCAAGTATAACGCAACAAGGGCACAACTAGGGCACAATTAGAGTGCAAGTAGGGTGCAAGAAGGGCGCAAGTAGGGTACAACTCGGGTGCAACTAGGGCACAAGAAGGGTGCAACTAGGGTACAAGTAGGGTACAAGTATGGCGCAACTAGGGCGCAAGTAGGACGTAACAAGGGTGCAAGTAGGGTGCAACTAGGGCATAACTAGGGCACAACTTGGGCGCAAGTAGGGCACAAGTAGGGCAAAAGCAGGACTCAAGTAGGGCGTAAGTAGGATGCAACTAAGGCTCAACTATGGTGCACCTGGGGCTCAAGTAGGACGCAAATAGGGCGCAAGTAGGGCACAACTAGGACGCAACTAGTACACAACTAGAGAGCAACTAGGGCGCAAGTAGGGCGCAAGGAGGGGACAAGTAGGGTGCAAGTAGGGAACAACTAGGGCGCAACTAGGGCCGAACTAAGGCGCAACTAGGGTGCAAGTAGGGCGCAGCTAGGGTGCAACTAAGACGCAAGTAGGGTTCAAGTAGGGTGCAAGTAAAGCGTAACTAGGGCGTAACTAGGGTGCAACTAGGGCGCAATTAGGGTGCAACTAGGATGCAAGTAGGGTGCAAGTAGGGCGCAAGTAGGACGCAACTAGGGTGCAACTAGGGACAACTAGGGTACAACTAGGGCACAAGTAGGATGTACGTAGGGTGCAAGTAGGGTGCAAGTAGGGCACAAGTAGGGTGCAAGTAGGGCGCAAGTAGGGCGTAACTAGGGTGCAACTTGGGCGCAACGAGGACACATGTAGGGCACAAGTAGGACGCAAGTAGGGCGCAACAAGGGCGCAACTAGGGTGCAAATAGGGTGCAACTAGGATGCAACTAGGGTGCAATTGCGGCGCAATTAGGGTGGATGTAAGGCTCAATTAGGCAGAACTAGGGCGTAACTGGGGCGCAAGCAGGACACAAGTAGGACGCACGTAGGATACAACTAGGACGCATCTAGGATGCAACTAGGATGCTACTAGGGTGCAAGTAGGATACAACTAGGGCGCAACTAGGGTGCAACTAGGGTGCAACTAGGGTGCAACTAGGCCACAAGTAGGACACAAGTAGGGCGCAAGTAGGGCGCAAGTAGGGCGCAAGTAGGGCATAACTAGGACGCAACTAGGGTGTCACTAGGGCATAAGTAGGGTGCAAGTAGGGTGAAACTAGGTTGCAAGTAGGGTGCAAGTAGGGTGCAAGTATGGTGCAAGTACGCACATGTAGTACGCAAGTAAGGCACAACTAGGGCGCAACTAGGGTACAACTAGGGCGCAACTAGGGTACAACTAGGGCGCAACTAGGGTACAACTAGGGCGCAACTAGGGTACAACTAGGGCGCAACTAGGGTACAACTAGGGCGCAACTAGGGTACAACTAGGGCGCAACTAGGGTACAACTAGGGCGCAACTAGGGTACAACTAGGGCGCAACTAGGGTACAACTAGGGCGCAACTAGGGTACAACTAGGGCGCAACTAGGGTACAACTAGGGCGCAACTAGGGTACAACTAGGGCGCAACTAGGGTACAACTAGGGCGCAACTAGGGTACAACTAGGGCGCAACTAGGGTACAACTAGGGCGCAACTAGGGTACAACTAGGGCGCAACTAGGGTACAACTAGGGCGCAACTAGGGTACAACTAGGGCGCAACTAGGGTACAACTAGGGCGCAACTAGGGTACAACTAGGGCGCAACTAGGGTACAACTAGGGCGCAACTAGGGTACAACTAGGGCGCAACTAGGGTACAACTAGGGCGCAACTAGGGTACAACTAGGGCGCAACTAGGGTACAACTAGGGCGCAACTAGGGTACAACTAGGGCGCAACTAGGGTGCAAGTAGGGCATAAGTAGAGCACAAGTAGGGTGTAACTAGGGTGCAAGTAGGGCGCAAGTAGGGTGCAACTAGGACGCAAGTAGGGTGCGTGTAGGGTGAAACTAGGATGTAACTAGGTCGCAACTAGGGTACAGCTAGGACGCAACTGGGGCACAAGTAGGGCACAAGTTGGGCACAACCAGGGCGCAACTAGGGCGCATCTTGGGTGCAGCTAGGACACAAGTAGGACGTAATTAGGGTGCAACTAGGGCGTAACTAGGACGCAACTAGGGCGCAACTAGGGTGCACCTAGGGTACAACTAGGGTGCAATTAGGACGCAATTGGGGGGTCACAACTGGGGGGGCACAATTGGAGGGGCGCAATTGGGGCGCAACTGGGGCGCACCTAGGACGCAACTGGGATGCAAGTGGGATACAACTAGGACGCAAATAGGGCACAACTAAAGAGCAACTAGCACTAATCTAGGGAGCAACCAGGGCACAAGTACACCCGAACCAGGGCGCAATTTGTGCCCAACTAAGGTGCAACTAGAGCGAAAGTAGGACGCAAATAGGACGCAACTACGCTACAACTAGGCACAACTAGGACGCAACTAGGGTGCAACTAGGGTGCAACTAGGGAATAGCTAGTGCCCAACTGAGGCGCAACTAGGGTGCAACTAGGGTGCACCTAGGGCGCAAGTAGGACGCAAGTAGGAAACTAGGGCGCAACTAGGGTGCAGGTAGGGTGCAAGTAGGGCACAAGTAGGGCCCAAGTAGGGCGCAATTAGGACGCAACTAGTGCGTAACTAGGGTACAAGTAGGGCGCAAGTAGGTCGGAAGTAGGGCCAAACTAGGGTGCAACTAGAACGCAACTAGGGTGCAAGTAGGGCGCAAGTAGGGCGCAACTAGGGCACAACTAGGACACAACTTGGATGCAAGTAGGGCGCAAGTAGGACACAAGTAGGGCGTAAGTAGGGCACAAGTAGGGTGCAACTAGGGCGTAACTAGGTGGCAACTAGGGCGCGAGTAGGGTGCAACAAGGGCGCATCTAGGATACAACTAGGGCACAACAAGGGCGCAAGTAGGGCAAAAGTAGGGCGCAAGTAGGATGCAAGTAGGGCGCAAGTAGGACGCAAGTAGGATGCAACTAGTGTGCAAGTAGGCACAAGTAGGACGCAAGTAGGGTGTAACTAGGGCGCAACTAGGGCGCAACTATGGCGCAAAAAGGGTGCAAGTAGGGCGTAAATAGGGTGCAACTAGGGCACAACTAAGGCGCAAGTAGGGCTCAACTAGGATGAAAATAGGGCGTAAGAGGGGTACAAGTAGGGCGCAACTAGGGCGCAACTAGGACGCAACTAGGACTAAACTAGGGAGCAATCTGGGCGCAAGTAGGACGCAACTAGGGTACAACTAGGGCGCAAGTAGGGTGCAACTAGGACACAAGTGGGGCCCAAGTAGGGTGCAACTAGGGCGCAACTAGGGTGCAACTAGGACGCAACTAGGGCACAAGTAGGGTGCACGCAGGGTGCAACTAGGGTGCAACTAGGGCGCAACTAGGGCACAGCTAGGGTGCAAGTAGGGTGCAAGTAGAGCACAAGTAGGACGCAACTCGGGTGTAACTAGGATGTATGTAGGGCGCTACTAGGGCCGAGTAGGGTGCAAGTAGTGTGCAACTAGGGCGGAACTAGGGCACAACTAGGGTGCAACTAGGGCGCAAGTAGGGTTCTATTACGAAGAAACTAGGGCACAACTAGGGCGCAAGTGGGACACAAGTAGGATGCAAGTTGGGCACAAGTAGGGGATAACTAGGGTGCAACTAATGTGCAACTAGGACACAAGTAGGACGTAATTAGGGTGCAAGTAGGGTGTAACTAGGGCATAACTAGGGCGCAACTAGGATGCAAGTAGGGTGCAAGTAGGGTGCAAGTAGGGCGTAACTAGGGTGCATCCAGGGTACAAGCAATGCATAAGAAGGTTACAACTAGGGCGCAACTAGGGCGTAAGTAGGGTGCGACTACGACTCAACTAGGGTGCAACTAGGGTGCAACTAGGGTGCAAGTAGGGCGCAAGTAGGGTGCAAGTTGGGCGCAAGTAGAACGCATATAGGACGCAAGTATGGCACAACTAGGAAGCTAGTAGGGTGCAAGTAGGGTGTAACTAGGGCACAACTAGGGTGCAACTAGGGCGCAAGTAGGGTGCAAGTAGGGCGCAAGTAGGGTGCAAGTAGGGTGCAAGTAGGGTGCAAGTAGGGTGCAAATAGGGCGCAACTAGGGCATAACTAGGGCGCAAGTAGGGTGCAAGTAGGGCACAACTAGGGTGCAACTAGGGTGCAACTCGGGTGTAACTAGGGCGCAACTCTGCACGTACCCGACACGTGTCAGTGTGCCAGTGATCTCTAGGTTCTAGCACCGAGGTGACTATATTTGTCCATGCAAGACCTTCCGTAGGCGCCAGACCTTGTCACCGATCTCAAAGCCTAGTGGCTGGACGTGTACATAGCCTCCTCTAGACTGCCATGAAGGAACTCGTTCACATCCATCTGGTGCATCTCCTAGTCATGATGAGCAACAACCCCGAACAGGGTGCAAGAAGTAGTCATACGGCCAACAGGTGCAAACGTGTCAGTGAAATTCACACCCTCAATCTGTGATAAGCCCTTTGCCGTCAAGCGGTCCTTGTTGTCATCCAGTGTGCCGTCAGGCTTCACCTTCTTGCGAAAGACCAACTTGGCCTGTGTCGCCTTCAACCCAGGCGGGAGGTCAACAAGCTCATAGACACCGTGCTCAACAAGGCTCTCAGCTCATCCTCACAAGCAGCACGCCACTGCTCTGCATCGTTAGCCGAGAGTGTCTCCCGCAACATGCCTAGATCAGGCATCGTAGAGGCAAAACTCGAGGTGGCCAGAATGCACGCCTCCGGACTCGGACTGACCACAACCAAATCAGTTGTGGAATCGCAAGCGACCAAGAATACATGGAAGACCAACTCATGGCTGACAGGACATGCTGGATGCACCTCAGTGTAGTCTGCCTGGAAACTTAGGCCAAGGGCCATTGTACCAGGCTGGCCACTTTGAACACTACGAGTCGAGCGTCGAGGCGCTGAGTTAGAAGTCTGCTGAGCCCTAGAGACCGGTGAGGTGACGACCACTGGGCTCCCAGGAATAGCCCAAAGTTGAGGTGCTCACCTCACGCTGCGGAGAAGGCTGCTAGGTCATAGCCGCAGAGGAAATAGGTGCATGCACGAGAGACTCTCGTGCATGCACACGAATCCTAGGATTCGTGAATCTGGTTCACAAATCCCAAATCCGGATTCGGATTCACGAATCCGGATCCAAGGGCTGGTCTTGTTTGGGATTCGGGAATCCACTATCGAATCCTAGGGAGGAGGGGTGAGGGGATGGGGCAGACAGGGAAATTCCTTTACATTGGAGTTCACATTCGTCAACGGGCATGCAGTACAAGCCAAGAGTCTCCGAGCAGCGATAAGGAGTTTTGATGTTTTGAAACTCCGAACCACCATCGGCCGTCGCCAGAGCCAACTGGGCTCCAGTCATGCGTGCGCAGCAATTCCTGACTCAGCATGACACGTGTGCACTCTGACCTATGGCTGCGACAATCTTAATCCATCAGATAATGGCTTGTAGTTCCAGGTGATTTCTTGTATGGACAGTTTTCAAGCACTTTCACGCCCATGAGGGCCAGCCAGGCTTGGAAGATGGAGGATTACACAATTAGGCGCGGCCCGAGCCTCTCAGCTACGCTCGGAATCCAGCCTCCAAGTTGTATGCGTGAGGTTAGCCGCTCAACAAGTCCGCCGTCCTTGTTCTTGGTGGAGTCCGCCAAGCAATTTTGCTTGCCATATGCCTGTTTGCAGCCTCCAAAAAAATAAGCAAGTGGGAAAATCCTCACATACCACGCGTTTGGACAGTGGCAATCTCCCGCTCCAGATGTTTGAACATTTTACAACTACATGCGATGCTATATGATTTTTTATACGAGAACACCACGGTTTCCGATTTTTTATCACAATGAACCACTGGTTTTTCTGCTGATCACGATATGCCACGAGTGGCATATAAGACGTCAATGTATACCCTGCAAACTAAGGGTTTTCCTGTACATCACATTGTTTTATTCATTCATTCATCGAGTTCAAGGTTTCTTTCTCTTTTCTGAATAGGGTTGAGTTTGTCAGTCAGTATTCGCAAACATTTTTCGCAGGTTTTACGTTATTCGATCGTCGAACCTGGAAAACTTTCAAGTGCATAACACGACTAAACTTCGATTCTGCGTGTGATCTGACAAGGGCCTGTTTGTCTATTCTTCTAGGCAATTCATACTAAGAACAATGTGGACAAAATTCTTTGTATTCAAAGAGAGAAATTGATGACTTATGCGACTAGACAGACAAGATTTGTTGACGAGAACTTGAACAGGTATATGGAGATCTGCATCGTGCACGCGTGGCTTATGGTAATCTACATTCAGAAAGCGTGGCTTCTTGTGACCTAACTTTGGATTCCGTGGCAGATATGTTTAAAAAACGGATTACGTGGCGAATGGCTTACGTAAGTGAGAAAAGCGTTGCATATAGCAACTATGCCGATAAGCAAAACACTACATGGAATTCATGGTGCGGTTCCAATACTCACACACACCAAACTACTGTGGTGTAATAGGGCCAGAGAGTTGGTCAAGAACATCGTGCACAGAAAATTAGGGATCCATCTCGCCTAAGAACTCGCCACCACGATCTGAGCAGAACGTGTGCAAGATGTGACAAGACCGATGCTCAACTATCGCTAGCCACATGCGGACCGCCGGTGCGACATTGCTCCTGTGGCGGAGGCCGTAGACCCACCGCATCCGGGTGAAGTCATTGGTTAAGGAGAGAACATATCGACCTTGAACTAAAATGGACTTGACTGGGAGAGGACCGAGAAGGTCCGAGTAGACCAAATCTAGTGGACGTAGTGCCCGGGAGGAGGAGTCAGGGTAAGAGGAGCGATGCACCTTACCCTCGGCGTAAAAAAGACCATGGGTCTTGGGTGGCTTCTTAAACAAAGTCGCGTCAAGATCAAGGGCTGCCTGAGTTTGAATGAGCTTGGACACAGTGTCTGAGCTCACATGGCAGAGGCGATGATGTAACAAGTTCTCGTGCTCAGAGGAGAGAAGACTAGTGACAAACACACACAGAGAAGATAGAGGGAGAAGAAACAAAGGGAATGCAACAAGACATGTGATAGAAATCATCAACAAGAGAGGCATGAAGCACGATGGCACATGTGTCAAGAGCAGCTTGTGTGGCAGAGTCAGCATAGTGCTCAACAGTAAGACCCATCCTGGTGCATGCACGAACACAGAGCAGGTTGAGCTCAAGAGCAGGGACAAAGAGCATATCGGAAATGTACAAGGGACCATACGGGCCATTAAACTGCACAAATCCAACTCCCTATGCAGACAATGACTGACCAGACCCTGTGCAAACGGATGGAACAGTCGCAACGGGACCGAGCACAACGAAGTCACTACAACGACAGGNCATAGTGCTCAACAGTAAGACCCATCCTGGTGCATGCACGAACACAGAGCAGGTTGAGCTCAAGAGCAGGGACAAAGAGCATATCGGAAATGTACAAGGGACCATACGGGCCATTAAACTGCACAAATCCAACTCCCTATGCAGACAATGACTGACCAGACCCTGTGCAAACGGATGGAACAGTCGCAACGGGACCGAGCACAACGAAGTCACTACAACGACAGGTCATGTGATGGATGGCACCAGACTCAATGATTTAGGTGCCACTAGGCTCACGACCAGTAGTCAACGCTGAGCAACATGCCACATAACACTCAGCCTCTACTAGACGTGTAGCAGAGGACACAGGACAACGAAAAAAAACACGGATCTTTGACTCGTCAAGCCAGTCGGTACTGTCCTGTCCATCCGCATCGCAAGCCAACTAAGATCCACCACAAGCATCATCATGGGCCACAATAGGAGTAAGGAAAGTTGTCTTGGGACCACTCGGTTGTGACAACACACTCGCACCTCCCTGAGTACGAAGCACGAGCAGTTGACGAAGCTCCGCAATTGTGCAATTCCGAGGGTCCATATCATCGCTGTCGCCTGGTAAAACGGATGTGTCTGCTACAGTCGTTGTCGCGGTGCACCCCGCCCGTATGTCACTTGAGGATATCCGCTGCGCGTGCGCCACCTCGAGGCCTTGCATCATCCAAGGCCAGTCAAGGGGCTGCTCACACTCCGTGTAACGGTGAGCGCCTCCACAGTTATAGTAGTGGACAGAACATCCACTGCCACTACTCTTCGGCTACTGATGCTACTGTTGCGGTTTTCCCTTCCCGCGTCACTTTTTCCCCTTCTTCTCGTATGCGGCCGTTGCAACACCCTAAGTGTGGCCGCTTGGGATAGAGGAGGAGGAGAAAGCGATGGAAGACGGGCTGGTGAACTGGGTCACAGGCGTAGGAGGGGTCGTAGTCACTGTTGCAACAAGTGGACACTGTTCATGGGCGATAGCAGCCTCATGAGCCGATGTGGCCAGGAGGAACTAGCGATGAGTCCAAGGAAGCGGCTGTAGTGACTCCGATGATTCAGAGAGAGCCACATGGATGAAGCCCGTAAAGCGCTTCACATGGTCCAAGTGCGCCCCCATCATGGCAGTGTCGAGTGCCCACAACTGAGTCCCGCCACCGGTCCCAAGGCGCATGTAAAGGCGCATCGCGTGTCTCCAGTAGTCAGCTATAAGCTCCGTGGAACCCTGACGGAGGGAGTGAAACTCACATAGTAGGGCCGTCCTCGTGGCATGGATCTCCGCAGCGAGAAGTGTCAGGGCCAGCTCCCACCCCTGGCGCGGATCTGCTCCAGTCCTGCTGCCGGTCTCACCCAGGAAGGGTCAGAAGTCGACCACAGTCTCCCGCAGCATGGTGTAGAGCAGAGCGCGCATCGCTCTCGCTGCTGTCTGGACCTGGTGAAAGTCGCGAGTCTGATATTGGCTGTGGTAGTAAGGTCAAACGCCCTCAGAATTGGCCCACACTTCAAACATGGTCTCCCAACAATTGAAGCTCTCGTCGTTATTGTGACGGGATGGAGGTGTCTCAAAGTCCTTCGGTCGCCGCTCCGTGGGAAGTGCGACCTCAGGCTCGGGAGATGGTGGACGGGGTATAGGAAGACCACTAGTGAGAGAAACTCCATCAAAAGTGAATGCTATTGAATGATGTGCCTGATCTTGACGGTGAGAAGGTGGCGGAGTGAGAGGCTGCGACTTTAGACGTAGCTCACAAATGTGCTCCTGAAGCACACGAATCTCGTTCTCGCGTGTGTCATCCTTTATCGCGTCCCCATCCCAAGTAACAACCTGTGATGAGGGATGCTGAGGCCGCGGCGTTGTGTAGGACATAAACAGTAACTGAGCAGATGGTGCAGCTCTAGTAGATCCTCCTGGTGGCTGCTGTGAGGCCCCCAAATGACCCCATAGTAACTCTATGATCTCCTACAACACGTCGGAGTGCCACTGCTGCTGCCGACGCATCTCATCTTACGTCTGGCAAAGCTCGTCGATTGCGAGTGACTGCGACCGTGGACTCATGATGCCTGAAGAGGAGGAAAAGGAGGGGTCTTGTAGCACTTTGTCATTGTCTCACATAAGCGCCATCGTAGTGCTTCGTATGGGGCCTAACGTCAAAACGTTATGAATAGGGAACCAATGGTGTTTCTCAAGGAGTCAAAACATTGAGATGAATTGACAATTTGACCTCATAATTACTGACATCAATGCAGTTGGTGGTGATTTCAGCATTTTTTGCTGGCGTTTTTCCCCTGGCATATTTTGCGCCAGCATTTCTGTTAGTAACGCAGACTCCGCGTAGCTGTTGGGGGTGACCGCATCACCCCCTGCTCATGGCTGTACAAGGGCTGCGTGAGCCTGTGCAACTATTGTGCAGGTGTGCACAGCTTTCGCGCAGCTGCGCAGCATTGATGCGCAGCAGCAATGCTGTGCCAGCCCGCTGTTGCTGCGACGGCAGGTTTGTTGTTGCTGTGGCTACCGCAAGTGCTGCTGCGGCTGCTATGGCCACTATTGTTGTTGCTGTCGTTGTAGTAGCTGCAATTCTGTTGCTACGCTCTTGTTGTTTTTGTTGGTGATTCTGCACTTCTGATGCTACTCACTGTTGCTGATGCCGCCGCTGCTGCAAGTTGCTACCACCGCTGCGTGCTGCCACCTATCGCACCCGCCGTCGCGAGCAATTGCTACAAGGTGCTTCTCCTCCTTTTTTTATGTGTACAGGCTGGTAGCCAGACACGGCTGCTGCTCCCACCTGGTGCTGTTGCTGTCACTCGGCGTGGCTGCTTGAGCTTGTCACTGCCGCAGCTCCTGGTGGCGATCGCGTGGTGACGTTGTTGCAACTAATGTCAGCTGCGACAGGTCCCAGGATATGGCGGCAGGGGTGACTCTCACTGCTGTTGACGGTGTCGTGTCTCTGCGGCGAGGGGTCTCGCTGCTGACATACCATGAGAAACAGCTAGGAAGCTTCCTAGCCTTGCTGCTACTGACGTGGCCACACTTTCCAGTCAGCTGGCGCACTAACAAGCAAGCAGGTGCTACGACTGGTCACATGCACAAGTCGGGCATCGATCGGTGGACAGAAAATACAAAACATGCGATTCGGGTCTCGAGAGCCAGTCCACCAAGAAAACTCTAGCGACTGCAGAAAAACTACAGACCACCCCAGCAAGCACCCGGGACGTTGTGGCAACTGTCAAGCAGCTGCTGGTGGGTGGAGCCACCACGCGTTGGTGCTCTGGCGCTAGCTGGGTGCGCATCAGGGATCTGCATGAGCATGGACACAGCCGAGTGGTCACAGTAAGCTGTACAAATAGACAGGACGACTCACAGCACAATAGGAACTCCATCTTGTAGTAGAAGCTTTGGCGCAGCGACTCACTTAGTCTCCAGTACATGGTGTGATAGTAGAGGCATGTAAGGCAAGACAAGGGACAATACGAATGTGATGGGTTGCAACTCAACGACCAAAGTTAACACCCGGCAACTAACGTAAAGCAACCACAAAACCTACCATGCATACAAGATGACCACATCATCCTAAAGTGTACGTTGGCATGTCACCAAGTGAGCTTTCTACAACATCGTATATGAGGTGTTTCAAGGGGCTGCTTGCTGACCCATTGGCACAACCCTTATGCTATCCAAGTGGTTGTAGCAACAAGAGTGGAGCCTGCGCAATTTCATAAAGCTTGAGCTGAGAAACTGCTAGGAAGCTTCCTAGCCTTGCTGCTACTGACGTGGCGACACTGTCCAGTCAGCTGACGCACTAGCAAGCAGGCAGGTGCAGGAAACAGCAAGGATCAGGCTAGGGAGACGCGCAAAGTCTCATAAGCTTCAATAGCTTAGTAAATGCAGAGAGAGATGACAACTGACAGGTCCAGGGCATAAATACCTGCCGCGGCGCACGGCGGGTGTCGCACGCGGCAGTCCACGAACTGTCCTAAAACCGGCCCAAAAGCACTGTTTTGGCCGTAACTCTGCGCACACATGTCAGAATCCTACGCCGTCTGAACCTAGACGTGCAGAATCAAAAGACNGGCACGGGTCACACACTGCGAGCAGCACCACCCGCCTTAGTCCATGGTCAAGAGCATGCGTGTCAAATCCTTTGACCGCACCTGCCGACGCTGCAGCTGCTCCAGCTGCATTAGCAGCAGTGGCAGTGGCAGCATTGCTTGCACCAGCAGAAATTGATGCTTGCAGCTGCTGTTGCTGCTGCTGTTGCTGCTGCTCTGTGAGACGGTGTGCACTCGTGCAAGGACCCTCTTGCATACCAGCACCAATGGCAAGATCCACCATCCCTTTCAGAGCTGCCACACGAACTGCCCTCTCTCCCCCATCATTCCCATCCCCCACTACCTCTGCCCCATCTTCCCTCGGGCTGGTCACATTCGCCTGACCCAGGAAGGGCCAGGTTTTCCCTAACCAGACTGGCCAGTGGTCCGCAACCTCTGACCCCAATTTCCCGTACACTAGGCTGGCGTTTGCTGCTGCAGCCGGCGGTGCAGCAGCCAGGTACTGCGACAGCAGCATGCGCTCCAGCACCGGGAGCTGCGCCCCCGGCACGGAGCAGGCGAGGGAAGGGAGTGTGTGTAGGCATGCGCATGTCACGATGCGGCGGGGGGATGGGAGCACCTGGTCGTACTGGAGATAACGTTGCACCTGTCGCAGAAGCTTCGCCACCAACCCCAACAACTCTTTAGAGACTGGCTGTTCGCCATCGCCGCCACCGCCCTGCCTTGTCCCCTGTCCCTGTCCTTCCACATCGTTCTCATCATCTGAGAACAGAAACTCCTTCTCCCCATCCCCCAAACCCCACGCGGCGGCTCCTCCTCCTCCTCCCTGGCTAACCCCGACACCATCCCCTCCTCCCGCCTCCCTCTCACTCCCTCCCCCCTTCCTCCGATCCGCCCACTTGCCAGCCCTTGTCGCCTGACCACCCCCGCGCAGCTCAAGCAGGCCGACGGCGCGGATAACGTTGGCGCGCCAGAACGAGTCATCGGGGAGGGGGTTAAAGGTGTTGTCGTTGTGCCGCAGCAGCTGCAGGAGGAACCGCAGTGCCTCGGGAGGGGAGCGGCCGCTCGCATCACGAGCTAGGCCCACGGCAGAGGGCACGGTGGAGCGCACGACGTACTCACTCCAGCTGCTGAAGTCGTTTGGGCGGGGAAGGGAGGACGACGACGACACACCCTCCAGACCCACATCTGATGCTGCACGAGCACTAGAAGCCACGTTAAGAACGACAGAACGAGAACAAAGGAAGAGACTTGAGAACACGATCACTCTCCATGTGGCACTGGAGAGTGATTGAGTGGCATCAAGGTGGCCGAACTGCTGCAAGAGCCTCCCTCTTTCCCTCCCTCCCTCCCTCCCTCCCTCCCACCCTCCCTCCCTCCCTCCCTCGCTCGCTCCCTTCCCTCCCTCCCTCCCTCGTTCCCTCCCCTCCCTGCCTCTCCTCCCCCTCCTCCCTTCCTCCATCCCCCCCTCCCCTCTCTCTCTCTCTCTCTCTCTCTCTCTCTCTGT
>SZWC01020133.1:18173-37613 GCA_023375785.1 Penium margaritaceum
AAGTTTCCATTTCATGTAATTGATCCGAGATGTATTGATATCTCTGGGCTCCATAGTATAACTCATCAATGGATTTTCCTTCTTTATAACCATTTCAATGATATTTTTCCCATTGAAATACATAGAATTAGGCATCCTTTCTGTAAAGATTTTATGTTGATTAGTGAATCGAAGAAGTATGCCTAAGGATGTGTTTGTTCAGTTGTAAACTTTTCTATTACATCAATGTCTCCTTTCTTATACATTTAGTTTTCCAAATCAATCGAGAATTTCACAGATCTTCTAGAGGATATTGCCCTTTCCTAAGAACTTGTGGAGGATATTGTCCTCATTATAGACATATGAAAAACAACCATCATTCAAAATGCCATTTGTAACAACATCAAACAGTTTATTTTGCATATACTTAGTGATGCACATCAATCCAACCATCTTCCAAACGAAAGGATTTCAGTTGCTTTTAATTTACCCTTTGTTCCAATGAAGCCTGGTTTGACTACAGTGTAGTAGAATGCAACTTCTATACGTAAATTAAGATCACATTTGTTTACACCTCTCATGGCATGTTTAGAGGCTTTTTGGTACAAAGAGAAGCTACCATTATGATCCCTCTCCAAGGTTGGTTCTGTTTACAATTAAAACTCGTTTTTACATTCCTAACATTGATATAGAATAGATGGTGTTATACCATACGTTTTTGCATGATAAAAATCCATATGCATGATGATAAACGAGTCTTCTTTGCATCACTCGTGTATTACTTTATGATTCCCTTGATTTCAACATTCTTCCAATTCATTGATAGAAAGTAATTAGAAACATCATTTTTCAATGCCCATTGCAATTCTTCCTTCCACATAAACATGTTATCATGCCACTGTATTCATATGTTTGCTACAATGTTGATTTCTAATTGTTACATAATTGGTCAAACCACCAACATGTGGATTTAAATACACTATTGACATAAAACAATATTCAGAAAGGTCATGTCCGATGGCAAATGCTTTGGTAGAATACGTATGACCTCACAAAAGTTAACTTTGGCACATTTGGATTTCGAAAAACAAAAAAAATGTCATAGTTGCATGGTAAATAGTAGAAAAAGGAGGTGTCACATTTTTTATAAACATGCCTTCTCAATAAAACAAAGGACTAAATCATGTCACCGAAATTCATTCATGCACCTAGCATAACATGTCCAATCAATTTCTGCCCTCAAATTTCAGCCGCTTTCAAATTTCATGAAATAGCATTATTCCAAAAAAACCTTTTGACATCTTTCTCCTCTCATCTATTTTTTCAAGTCTTGAGAATCCATTAAGCACGGGTTACTCATTGTTTAGGACACTTTTCCATAAAAACTTTGTTGTTAATTGTATCTACTATCAGAATACCATGATATGTATCCATCTGTCATGAAGTGATGGGATAAACATGGTTTTGTCATGGAGGTTTTGTCATACGGATCTCCTCCTTGACATGTTGAACAAAGAACGGATGTTGTAATCACTCATGGCTTATGATGGACAAAATCTCTAATAGACACATATGCATCCAAGTACATGACTAAGAGCCATTACATTTTCAAGGCATGTCGTGGCCTACTTAGAATATAATGAGGCTTTTCAAGTACAACCTTCTTATCATGTCTGAATTCTTGAGTTAAGGTTAGAAAAAGACAAATTGGGTGTGCTCAACAGGTCATGAAATAACCATTCCACAAGCTCATTTGTCAATCAATCACGATTACTTTTCAACATCGACCACAATGTAAAGTGCGTACGTCCTCACAGGCTTTTTGTGCTTTCAAAAACAACTTATATGGTTAAAGCGTTAAGGCATTTTTCATCCAAAAGATAAAAGAACATTGTAATCAACATTGAATGTTATGAACTCTTATCATAGAGCTTTCATCAAAATTGTCAAAAAACCTAATGCTATGATAAATGCACCAATAGTTTTTAAGAAAATCTCTAATGCTTGTGATGTGTGTTCTTCATGTATGCTCCATACCCAATATCATATGTCAAACAAACAAGGGTATGAATGACATAATTTATACCGTTGAAAGAAGAGAAAGCTTTGGCACTTGGTGATGCCCATTGATATCTTTTGAGCACTCAACCCATGCACGTTTTGGAATTGTGTAAACGTGACCAAGCATTACATTTGTGCCCATGTATGGAAACGGAAGTCTTGTCAATTGTATGGATAAGTTAAGTTTGAGGAAATCTTCCTCTCAACATTCATTCCATTATTAACATCACCGAAAGAAATTTTCAAATGAAAACGGACATCAACATTGGCAATAACTAAGATTGATCATTTCCTACACCATGCAACTATTAATGTGTTAATCAAAACAACCTCTGATAGCTTCTTAAAATAGCTTTAAAATCATTTACATGAAAACGTCTTAACAAGGCCTCTTAAGGTCCGTCTAGACCCCTCTCAAGCATCTGGCTTTGTTTTTACATAGCTAAAAATGCCCTAATTGGTGTACCTTTCTAAAGAAAAATCTCCAGAACAAAATGCATGCATTAATTTGGTGATGTAAAAGAATGAAACATGAATCAATTCATGTGTGAATGGTGGAATGGACGCTTTGTGCACTGCTGCATTTGCCATTTGTGTGAAAGAAATCATAATTTGTGATATATTTAATTCAACATGTATGCATTACTTTGGTTATTTTGATAGCCTTCAAACAATATTGTTACTAATAATCCATTGGAAAAGTAGAACACTTGCAAATACATTGGTTTTCAATGCGAAAGAGTGTGTAATCTCATGTCATGTGTCTCAATTTTGTTCTTGACAAGAGGTTCATTTTATAACTAGATTTGCACATATTTTGTAGACATGCTAAAAACATTGTCTGCATTTACATGAAACTTACAATTGGACTAGTGTAGTCCATGGAAATAGCAAGAATGAGATCGATGTGACTTATACTTGTACTTTGAATGAATTTTCACACATACAAACATCATTATGAAGGCATTATTGGTCTTGTTCCAACATCAACCAATATTTCTGTCCTCTTTCTAATAGGCTCTCATACGGATATTGCCACCATATCATTTATGTAGTATAACATACACATGATTTAGATCATCAACATATGTGATTTTCTATTGACATGTTTCATACAGATGTTACAAGTTGATAAGGTACCTGTTGTAAGTGAGTTTTATGATCCCTAGAATTGGAGTTCCGTCTCAATGAAAACCAACATTTAGGTTTTCAATGTGTACGTGACTATGAAAACGTCAAGTAGGAACTGGGTTTTAACTTTTTTGTGCTTGTTCATTGCTACCCATTTTCACGAACGATGCAAAATCATAAAATTCTTCCCTTAAAAAAAGGGATTAAAATTCTTTTTTTCAAATTTTATCTAAGGAACATGCAAATCGCAGTAGCATACTAGGAAAATGGCATTTGATTGACATCTTGAATCGTTTCATATTATGAAACTTATAGTTATTGTATTTTTACACTTTATGTGAGCTTTTCAATGACTTTTATGGTATGTGTTTTGGGTCAAATGAAGAAGGCATCTGAGTTTCAGCAGGCCGGTCTTCAAGTTGCAAAAAGGACGTTATAGAGGATGATACATTTTAATCCCACATGAGAGGGGTGAATGAAATCTACTCAGCGAGCTCTTGTACGTATGCACAAGATTCTAGCAATCTAGAACCAAACCATTCCGTTTTTTGTCCCCTTCACTTCTCTTGACATTTATACGGAGGCAAGTTTGTCTCTTGCCCCTACAGAGAACTTAACATGGTATGAAGAAAAAAGAGAAGGTCATACCCCTCTCTTTTATTCGCTTTTTGATTTTTCAAATCTCTAAAGAGAGGAGATGAGGTGGATGAGAACATCATTCCCTAGTTTTACTTGTATTGCCTTCATGGAGGGTGAGAGGAAAACTTTATTCCCTCCTCCACTCAGGCAAAATTGGTTCCTAGGAAGAAACGGAAAGTGGATTCTCTTCCAACTCTCCCTATATCATTGTTGGTGCTTGAGAGGTGAGGGGAAGTTGAGCCTCACTCTCTCCTCCCTTTTAGTGTAGTCGATGTTTGAGTGGATGAAGAGAGGAAAACCTTCCGTTCTCCCCAGTTTTGTACATTCAATGCAGGAATGATGAGGGTGGTGGAGCGCCTCCTTCTCTTCATCTCTTATGGCATAAGTGCCTCAAAGGAAAGGAATAAGAGGAATCTCCCTTTTGCTGCCTTCTCCTCCAAAGGCACCTAAGAAGTGGGAGTAGGAAAGATCATTACTCCTTTCCCTTTGTGGCATATCCTATGCCAAAGAGATTAGGGAAGGAGAGGGATATCCGCTTGTCTCATCCTCTTTGGCACTATTGGTGCCTGAGTCCTAGAAATAGGGGAGCATCACCCCTTATCCCCATATGATGTCGTCAGCGCTGAAAAGAAAAGGGAAAGATGGTATCACGCCTCTCCTCTTCAGTGCCATTCATGAATAAGAGAAAAGGGATGGAGGAGCTTCCCCCATTTCCACCCCTCTAGTGTCATTGGCATAAAAGGATTAGGGCTAAGGAGGGTATGTAGCCATCACCTTGCTGTATGCCCTCTTTTATCTCTTGTGCTATGGTCTTGAGGTCATAAGCCTTTTCGGGTTCTTCTTGTCAGGACTTATTTTCATCAACTCATGACTTCAAATATGTGCTCTTCACTCAACATATCTCCTACTACCCACATGGGATTTTTATAGCCTAACAAAACACGTAGATTCTGCTCTTAGGTCACTCAAGCTTTAGCTCAATCAGGTTTCCACCTCATAATGACCAAGGAATAGGTATAATATAGTCTCACCACCACCTTGCTCTCTTTATCTCGTTTAAGTATTTCTCATTGAATGAATCCACGAATCGCTAGGCCATTCTAACGCAAAAGAAAAGTTACAACATAAAATTCATTTGTCATTAAAGTGTTGGCTCTAATGTCGTTGTTATGGTTGTTCATCTACTTATGGCTAGTTGTGGAGCCTAGAATGTAGGCCTTCCAAATAATCATCCAAGGAGGAGGCACGACTATTTGCCTCAACCATTTCGCCTCTGATAAATCACGCAAAGAAATGAACCGGGTCGTTATTTGGATTTTAACATGCATTCTAATATGAATTGTTCAACATTGTAATGTTACGTGGAAAGAAGACCATAGGACCTTCTAAATGTTGAGGTGGAGTGACATGATGGATTCCCACCAGCACCACTCTCCTTGCCTTGACCTTTGTGTACGAACCTTATCTAGGCTATAGTTGAGGTAGAATCTCAGTGAAGATAGGTTTTTGGACTTTTAATATAGAAGCCGTCAATCTAAAGCCCCCGAT
This sequence comes from Penium margaritaceum, assembly GCA_023375785.1. Lineage (NCBI taxonomy): Eukaryota > Viridiplantae > Streptophyta > Zygnematophyceae > Desmidiales > Peniaceae > Penium > Penium margaritaceum. The sequence continues at coordinate 23,532 of SZWC01020133.1, forward strand.
ACTTTGGACCTACAATTAAGCACCATTTTGTATCCTAAAGATAACATACATTATTGAGCGCTTAAATAACAACTTGTTGGATGTCAATGGTCAGAGTGATATGGAAACAATCAAGCCTTAGTGGTCATCATAGAGAAAAAAACTTCCAATTTGCAATAGGACTTTGAACCATAAGGACATTGAAACGATCGTATCCATGCAATTGAAGGTTTGTAGCTTCAAGGTTCACGAGCCAAACTGAATTACACCATATGCGGTAGTTATAAAAGTGTGATAACTATATCTCTTTTCAACCTTGATGAGCAACATGAATCACTAGCGGAGGAGGGCAAGGAGGGTCATGATTGCTTTATTGCAACTTTTGCTTCCTTGCGAGATCAGAATGGAGTGATCCATACACAAATACACATTACAATTTAGGGTGTTCTTTGTTTTTTGCGAGGCAAAACAAAACTTTGTATCATGATCAAGGGTTGCAAATACAAAAGAAAGGAGTGGTGGCTAGATCACAATTGAGGAAAGAAGCCCATTTCATAATTCCTAATTTTAACCATGAGCAAAATCTCTTGTTTTGGTTGCAAGATATCTCCAAACTCTTCCCTAACATACATTTTTTTTTTGTATTTGTCTTAATTTTCATGTATGCAGCTGGTCGAACCTACAATTGCGGAGCCTTATGAGTGCCCTTTCAATCCCGAGGGAGTCTCGAAATCCCCATATGAACCCAACATCCCCCCTCCCCTTGAACCATGAGAAATCCCTCCTAAAAGGGGTCTATAATGGTTTGTCTGAAAGAATGACGTGAGCACTCCAACCCCTTTTGCATGCAATATTGACGCTAAGGCCGCGTCGTTTTCTTTTGTTAATGTTCTATGATTTGTGGATGTTAAACTACTTGTTGATATGGGTTTCTTGATTTCATATTCGTGGGTATCCTTGTAGTTTTTAGATTTTTGTGATTACCAAAATCCTATGTTGTGCCTTTCAAATTCACCTTGACGTCATTGGCTATATGAGACGCATTTGCCGCGGCTTTGAATGGGTGAGTTGGAAAATCATCAAAACTCACGTCTTTGCTGATATCATTGATAAGAGATCCGGGAGCTTTCGTGGCCAGAAAGTGGATGAAAGATGGCCAGCTCGCCCACTTTCCCATCAATCGTGTTCGTCAGGGGCCGGCAGTAAACTTGCCTCCCCGATAACGAAACGTTCGCCTTATGTGCGACGACGATTTTATGAACAGGTGTTTATCCGACGCGGGTCAAACTGCTTCCCGAAATTGCCATCACACTCGTTTACTGCATATGCCAGTCCACATTGTAAAACATGCCGAAGAAAACTGTCCAATTCGCACAGCTTTTCTTGTCACCCATTTCCATCCACGGAGGTGGTCGGCGGAAAGTGGGTGGGTGAAATCGTGGGTGAACTTCGATAGTGTTCCCAATCACCCATTCCCAGCCGCGACCATTCGTGGTTCACTCCAGCTGAGATTTACGACCAAATTTTAGATGCTCGTTTCTCAGTTACCCCAACAATCCCTCAAAGATGCAGTCGTGTCCTTGGGTGAAGGAAGGTGCGACGCAGGCCTTACCCCTCATTAACTACTTCGATCGATCGTCCTCGTTTCAAGCCCTGGCCGACGTGCATTACCCGGGAACCCAGGAGTAACGGCCGCGGCGTGTGGCAACGCGAGTTTCGCCCCATCGTGCTCGTGGAGGGGATTTGGGAAAGCGAAAGAATGTGGTGATGGACAACTCTCTGTTCCCGTCAATTTTGTTCATCAAATTAAACAGAAACGATAATTAATAGGGCAACTATACGCGAAATGCTTGGTTTGCGACCCGCATAGACGCGAAGTGCCGGGTCCAGATCGCGACGATGGTACGCGCCTGTTTCGGTTGCCAGTAAATTCTAAATGTCGACTTCGGATTTTCATGTCTAGTTTATGCCTATTTTCAAGACGCAGATGTGCGAGGACCTGCTATCGTTGGAAACCAGTCTCACATGTACTCTTCTAGCGACCGAGTAAGTAGCGATGCTAATCGCTGTCGACCTTTTCGTTTACTTGGCAGGCTCCACATAGTTTCTCGGACACACACCCTCATTCGTTCTCTTTAATAGAACAGCACCCGGAGTGTGAGTCACTGTCGAATGGCGACAGCGACTCACACTGGCACTCGCCACTCTCACTGCTTTCTTGCTTCTGATTGGACCGAAGTTTCTGGGATGAATTTCTGGTTCGTCAACTCATGTTGGCATCTATTCGTCAGGTGCCGGACGAATCGATGCTTGTTTTACTGTGCGTTTCTCCACTTTTCAGTTCGTCGGCCGAACATTCACCCCCCATCACGTGGACATCCGATGGGATGGCGCTTCCAGAATAGGCCTCTCCGATGAACCAGGAAACGGTACGGCAGGATCCAAGTACGAATCCCGACAAAAGGTAGTCCGCGTCAGGAGGGGAGCCAAACTCGGCATCCGGCAGAAATTTATCCTAATTAATACCACAAACGTGTTTCAATTGATGCCTAGAGTACTATAAGTCAGAAACCCCCTTGATAATTTCATACCCTCCTCGCGTCGAGAACATTTGAAACACGTAATTGCACAAAAAGACTGTTCAAAGAGTTGTAGAGAAAGATAATAGGACAACAAAGGCCTTGTCTGGTTAAGCTCCAATGTGGACCATCGATAAGGAAAACTTGGTTATTTTTTAACAGTGAAAGCATAATCGGTAAATGTTCAAGCAAGGTACAGGATCAACAACTTTGGAGTTTCCATAACTCTTATTCGGTCAGAACATGATGTTTCATCAAATTCGTGTCATATTCTTCTCCCTAACCGAACGCGGACACGGCGTGAATTGAGGACACAAGTTCCGAGCATGGAAAATTGAATGTGCGGAGCTAGATCCAAGTCGTTCTCCTACTTGGTAGAGGTCTAAAACAATGTGGCATGCCTCCTTGTGGTGGTGCAGCACACAGCACCTGTGGAGACATGGCTGGTTGCATGACAAGAGGAGGGCTTGCTAGAGGCAAATGTGAAGACGATCCTTGTGAACCATGTTGCCACTACATCTGGTGCAGCAATTGCTCCTGTTCCTCAAGCTGCTGCTGTTCAAGCTGTTGTTGCTGAGCCCATTCCAGCTGTTGCTAGAGTTGTGCGATTTGGGCTCCTTGAGCCGCATGTGACTATTGTAGCTGTTGCGTTTGCGATGCTTCAGCTGCATGGGTAATTTGCTCCTAATGACATAAGAGCTCTTGAGCGGCAATCTGCAACCTCAGTGCCTCCCTCTCTTGCTCCACAACTTGACGTGCTGAGGCTTCTTCTTGTGCCATACGTTGCGCCTCCTCAGCCAAGCATTGCGCCTCAACAGCTTGGCGTTGTGCGTGGTCTGCAACACGCCGCCCCTACTCTTGGCCCATGCACAAGCCACGCAAAACTAATCATCAAGTGAATGAGAAGCTGACTGAGCGTACTCCTCTTCCATGTTGCTCGTTCTTTTGTGCAGGTGGAGCGCCGCTCACACGTGTGAAGTGGCGTCACCTCCGCTTCTGACCCGGCACTTGTACAGGGCTGGTGGAGAACGTCTCCACCACCAACATAGTCCGCTACTGCTGCTGCTACAAACTGCTGGGAGCACCTCCTACGGCTCTGATACCATGTTGATTTTCTGAGACAGTCAGCAAGGACTAGGACCCTTGTTGGTAGGATCTTTGGGTGATCAGCAGTGTAGCATGTACAATGGCAGGAGAAGGGTTGGGAACTGTAGAGTGCAATCTTGATTGATACAAAGTACAAGTATGGNCATCAAGTGAATGAGAAGCTGACTGAGCGTACTCCTCTTCCATGTTGCTTCTTCTTTTGTGCATGTGGAACGTAGTTCACACGCGTGAAGTGGCGTCACCTCCGCTTCTGACCCGGCACTTGTACAGGGCTGGTGGAGAACGTCTCCACCACCAACATAGTCCGCTACTGCTGCTGCTACAAACTGCTGGGAGCACCTCCTACGGCTCTGATACCATGTTGATTTTCTGAGACAGTCAGCAAGGACTAGGACCCTTGTTGGTAGGATCTTTGGGTGATCAGCAGTGTAGCATGTACAATGGCAGGAGAAGGGTTGGGAACTGTAGAGTGCAATCTTGATTGATACAAAGTACAAGTATGGTACATGGAAAATCCTAGGCCATCTAGGCTAGAACAGCTCCTGGCCCACATAGGGGCAACGCCTTGCTAGGCCTTGTAGGCCGTCATGGCAAGGGTCTTGGCAAATTCTCCAAGTTAACTAGCCTCCAGGGTAGCCTCCACCTAGGCCGGCAGGCCTTGCCAGGCTTAAAGGGGCATCGGAGGGATCTCCAGCAGAGTCTTGGTCTGGGCTGCAGAGTCAGAGGCTTGAGCAGAGCTGAGTTCTTGCAGATTGCTGAGAAAGATGTGAACTGAGAGGAAATCCTCTTTTTATACCTATGGACCTGGCAAGTTGACCGCCTGAAGGAGAAGCTTCCTTCAAGTAGTTGAGGTTTTCTGCCTCTTTGGGAAGCTTCCTTCCAGGCGAAGCTTCCTCTAGGTCCGAGTTGTTACTGGCATCCTTGCAAGTTCAGGGAGAAGCTTCCTCATTGAGGAAGCTTCGTGAGATGTGCAGTGTTGTGTAGTAGGTAGCTCCCCTCCATGCTAGAGCTAACTAGAGGCATGCGCAACCCCCTTGTGCATGCCAGCACACTGTATTACACACCAGGCCCTTTAGGTTGCTTCAGGGCTGGTTGCCAGAATTTATGTGGCCTGGGCAGGAGAGAATTCTGAGTAGACGTGGACCCGGGAATTCCCCGTAAAATCCGTAACTTTCCGTACAGTGCTCCGAATGCAGTGTCGTCTTCACCATATTGAAGCTTGACACCAGTGCAATAATCATGTCTCTCAACATCCTTAGTGAACTGACAATATCATCTCTGAAAACACATAATCACGTGAATGTTTCCTAAATAGGTTGGCATCTGTCAATCAAAAACTGCCTCCACTTCCTTTGAGTTCGCCTCAATCCCTTTGATAGCCATTATGTCGCTCAAAAGTACAACCAAGGCGATGTTTCACATATCTTTGGTGAATCATTCTCTAAATTACATTGTATGAAACAAGTTATTGTCCTTCAAGGATGCACTAGTACAGGACACTACTGTTAGGATATGGAATAACAAAGTCATCCAATTACACTATTGATATCTATTTTGAGCAGGAAAACTCTGATTCAAAACATTATCCGTTGTTGCTCATGGTGTGTATTTGATGCTATCTTCTTGACTGCCATACAAAAATGCATCTAATGATGATTGTTTTATAAATCCCTTTTATGCATATTTCTGCCCTTTGAAGTTGGGTTTGTAAGTCATGGTGCAGTCACGTGAACTCCATTATTTACAAAACCATCCATAAGGGTGAGAACAATTGTTTTGGGTCATGAAACTTAGTGGTGTTAGTATTAGGTGTGGTTTGGCATGCCATGATTTATGAAAACTTTTCACTTGGTGAGCAAAATGTCTGTATCTAAGCAAACCCCAGTTTGCAAGGCGGTTTGGACAATTCCATGCAAACATGGACTCAAAACAGATTGTCACATTGGTTACGTAGGTGGAACCTAGTCACGTAAGACACATGTACATGTTTCATCACGTGTCCAATGTACCTAACCAGATTACTAAATGCGAATGCAAAACAATTCATTCAGACTTCTGTTCGAAAACAATGCTCTGTAAGCAGTTTGCACCAAGATTGGAATGGCATCCATATTCATGCTTGGAAATATTTACATGAAAGAGTATTCAACAACAGAAGTCAACAAATGGAATGGTTCCGAGATAAAAACAACATGTAAGAAATGCACATGAAGGAGATAGGTTGGTGGGAACATATTGTTAAGGAGGCCATGCAAGCAATGGTAATTTTATGGGAACATAAATGTTCATCTATGTGTACATTTGAATGGATTCCTCTCAATTTCTCAAGAATTCTCATACACATGCCTAGTTTCATTGTTGATGACTACGAGTGATGATGCAAGTTGTCCTCTTCCTGGAATTCACTTACCCACTGGTACTCGTCGATGGTTGGAGGAAAATGCACAAAATGTGAATGGATGAAACCTATTTGCCGTGAGTTGTCTGTTTATTTCCATGAGGTGTATCATAACTTACCCAACTGATCACAAGGGAAGTCACATTTGAGCATTGGCGTCTTTTTCTGGCAAAGAACCCAATGCACTGGCTTCGATGTCTAATATAGCAATATCAATTTTTAAGGGTAACTACAGACTTGGTGGATTGATCAATTTTCACCTTCTGATGCATGTCAAAACATCTTTGAGCATTGAAGTTTGGTGTCAAACCAATGATGTTCATACTTGCATTCCCACCCACCCCTTCCTAGCCATGTGTGATGTGTTGAGAGGTGCGGTTAGTGCGCTGGTGTCAAGCTCCGATATGGTGAAGACGGCACTGCATACGGAGAAGTGTACGGAAAGTTACGGATTTTACAGGGAATTCCCACGTCTACATCTACTGGGAATGCTCTCCTGTACAGGCCAGATAAACTCTGAAAACCAGCCCTGAAGCAGCCTAAAGGGCCTGGTGTGTAATGTCTTGTACTAGCATGCGTAAAGGGGTTGCGCATGCCTCTAGTTAGCTCTAGCAGGGAGGGGAGCTACCTATTGCACAGCACTACATAGCTATCCTAATCAGGGAGTCCTCTAACTTACTGGACAAGACTCATGCACCCTTAGCATGAGGTCCACACAGCATCACCATCACCATGTATGGAGCCTGGGCCCTTCAACCTACATGGGCCAATCTGATACGAGCTTTAGGAGGCTCCTGATCGACGGATCTGATGCAGCAGCATGGCAAGATCAACGGTCATCAGAGAAAATCCTATGCAGAAAGCAACATCCTAGGGAAGCTCCACCTGAACACTTGATGAAGCTTCCTCGACGATGAAGCTTCTCCCTGAACCTGGACGGATGTCAATAACAACTCTGACCTATGAGAAGTTTTGCTTGGAAGGAAGCTTCCCCAAGAGGCAACACACCTGAACCACCTAAAGGAAGCTTCTCCTTCAGGTGGTCAACTTGCCAGCTCCACAGGTATAAAAGGGGAAGCTCCTCTCAGTTCACATCTATCTCAACATTTTGCAAGCATTCAGCTCTGCTCAAGCCTCTGACTCTGGAGCCCAAACCAAGACTCTGCTGGAGATCCCTCCAAGGCCCCTGTAAGCATGGCAAGGCGTGCCAGCCTAGGTGGTGGCTACCCTGGAGGCCAGTCAACCTGGAGACTGCGCCAAGATCTTCGCCACAACGGCCTACAAGGCCAAGCAAGGCGTTGCCCCCCTGTGGGCCAGAGTTGTACTAGCCTAGCTTGCCGAAGATTTTCATTGTACCATACTTGTACTTTGTATCAATCAAGATTTGAGTCCACAGTTCCCAACCCTTCTCCTGCCATTGTACATGCTACACTACTGATCACCCAAAGATCATGTCAGCAAGGGTCTTAGCCCTTGCTGTCTCTCTCAGAAAATCAACATGGTATGAGAGCACTAGGTGGTGCGTTTAGAAGTTTGTACCAGCAGTAGCAGCAGACTATGTTGGTGGTGGAGATGTTTTCCACCAGCCCTGTACAAGTGCTGGGTCAGAGGCGGAGGTGCCGCCACTTCACGCGCTTGAGCGGCGTTCCACCTGCACAGAAGCACGAGCATCATGGAAGAGGAGAACACTCAATGAGCTTCTCTTGCACTTGATGATCAATCAGTTTTGCATGGCATGCACATGGGCCAAGAGCAGGGGCGTCATGTCGCACACCTCGCACAACGCCAAGCTGTTGAGGCTTAACGCTTGGCTGAGGAGGCGCAACGTATGGCACAACAAGAAGCCGCAGCACGTCAAGCTGTGGAGCAAGAGAGGGAGGCGCTTAGGTAGCAGATTGCTGCTCAAGAGCTCCTACGTCAACAGGAGCAGCTTACCCATGCAGCTCAAGCATCGTAGACGTTCTAGCTACAACAGTCACATGCGACTCAAGCAGCCCAAAATCGCACTTCAGCAACAACTGGCATGGGCTCGGCAACAGAAGCGTCAACAGCACCAGGTTCAACAACAGTAGCAAGAGCAATAGTAGCAATCGTGGCAACATGGTTCACAACAATCATTAGTACATCTGCCTCAAGCAAGCCCTCCTCCAGTCATGCAACCAGCCATGTCTCCATTGGTGCAGCCGGCTGCACCACCACAAGGAGGCATGCCACAGCCGCTTGTGGCTCAACAGCCACAACTTACTCTGATGGTGCCACCCATGGCAGAGTACCAGAAGATGCACCGAGGACAAGTGCCACAACCCTTTGTAGCGCAACCAGCACCAGTCCGTGTGGGAGCAGCACGACCACCACATGTGGCGAAACCTGCGGCACAAGGCTTTGTGCTAGTCCCACAAGCGACGGCACAGGGGAAGGCATATCAAGGCCTAGAGGACGCTGTGCCTCAAGCAGCAGCATCACTACATCTGCACAAGATCAAGATTGAAAATTCGATGGCGAGAACTTCCCACACTTGGTGCACAAATTCAAAAAAATTGCCCAGATTCATGGCATCTGGAAGTTCTACAACGGCTACTACACGCCTTTGCCTCCTGGGTTGCTGTCAAGCATGGTGGCAGAGATCACATACTTTACCCGAGCTCCTTTCATGGTGCTAGACGACCACTTGAATTTTGCATCCACCTGGCCATACGGATGTACGAGGAGACTGCTGAGCCAGCTTGCCAAGCCTGGTCCTACCTACTAAAGACGTACATATCTGGTGACTCAACCTTGAAATCCCACCTCCTAATCGAATTATCGCATATCAACCTCAACGGCTTCGACAAAATTGAGTCCTACATCAACAGAGCGAAGTCACGTTCCGACAAGCTCGCAGTGAGAGACGCCCCGGTCTCTGAGCCTATGTTCGTGACCTTTCTCCTCAACGGACTGACAGGGGATGGGGATGACGTGAGGAAGGACCAAAAATTCAAGCATGAAGCGGAGCTTACAGAAGCATATGCCTACGAGATGCTTATGACAGAGCAACGCGACCGGCAGCTGACAAGAGAGAAGGGGAGAATCCTTAGCAAAGTGACCTACCAAGGTGTGAGTGTTGCCGTGTCTACTGCTCAGCCCTCGTCGAACAGCCAGTCCACAAGGAACTCCGTGTCCACCCAGTCGTCCGCCCACTCTTGACCAAACGCCAGCATCCGCAGTGCACACGGTCGGAATGCAGGGTCACGACCTGTAGTCGAGTGCCATTATTGTAAGAAGATTGGGGACATGAAGCAAGAGTGCAGAAAAAGGATGTGGGATGAGGAACAAGCAAGGCAACAACAACGTTACAGAGAAAAAAAGTCAAGAGGAAAAGGGGGAGAAGAAGGTAGTTGGCAGTAAGGAGAAACAACCTGAGAGAGGCGTGAACAAAGAGGCAGGGAAGCAGGATGGAGGTAGAGAGAAGCACTTTGACTATATAGGATCTGTCTTCCAGCTATCAATGAAACATAGTGATGAGCTGGTTTGCTCCACCTATGTGTGGTTCCTTGACAGTGGGTGCACTTCTCACATCACCCATGACAAGGCCTACCTCCACGAGCTGGAACCCTGCGCCAAAGGCTTCGTCACAATGGCAAACAAACGAGAGGTGCCTGTTTTTGGCAAAGGAAAGATGACAGTGATTGGGTACAAAGATGCGCAGGTGAAGTTTGGGGATGTGCTGTACATACCTGACATCGCGGTGAACCCCCTCTCATTAGGACATCTGATGAAGAGGGGCGCGCAAATCGCCAGTTGTGGACAACATGTGACCCTTAAGATCCATAAAGGCGAGATCTTCGGTGAAGGTCACCTTCTTCCGCACGGCATGATTGAGCTAGACTTTGAAGCACCAACTCCAACAAAAGGGCCAGAGACACCCTTCGCATTAGCTAGTCTCCACCAGGTTTCTCGCGCAAACCTCAGTTTGTGGCACAGACGACTCAGCCACATCAGCAACCAAACCGTACTGACAACGCAGAAGCACGAGCAAGTCAATGGACTTGATATCAAGGGAAGTTACAGCAAGGACACAACAGAACCTTGTGAAGACTCTGTGCATGCCAAACTACAACACTAGATGTTTCGTATGGCAACGAAGTGCGACGTCAGCCAGAAGTTGAAACTAGTCCACACTGACATATGTGGACCTGTACCAACGGCCACAGTCTACGGGGGACATTGGTACTTTTTTCTCTTCGTTGAAGATGCCACAAGGATGGTGTGGAGCTATCCACTATGCACAAGGGAAGAAGCACCAACATGCTTTTTCAAGTGGCTCACAATGGTCGAAAGGCAAAGCAACAGGAAACTATAGGTTCTACGCTCAGACGGAGCATGCGAGCACACAAGCACAAAGTTTGCCACACATTTGGAGGATCTTGGCATTGTGCAACAGTTCTATACGACATACACTCCGTAGCAGAATGGTGTGGCAGAGAGAGCAAACCGCACAATGCAAGAGACGCTGAAGTCAATGCTGCTAGGAGCACAGCTCGACCAATCGTAGTGGCCATTTGCACTTCGGCAGGCTGTGTGGGTATGCAACTACGTGCCACATGTGTCACTACCAAGCATGACACCCTTCCAGGCATGGCATGATGACAAGCCTGACATCTCCATGCTACGCACCTTTGGGTGCATGGCCCTACTCCATGTCCGAGAGGAACGTTGATGGAAGTTAGCAGATAAAGCAACATGGGGTGTCTTCCTCGGATAAAGCCCTAACATGAAGGGATAGGAGTTCTACGATGTGGACTCCCATCGGGTCATTACAAGTAGAGACGCCATATTCTTCAAGAACATGACACGCTCTGCTTGGGAAACTAAGCAGTCTAGTGAGCCTACTCTACTTCAGACTTTCTACGACTCTTATGTGGAAACGCTGGAGGAGGAGGAAGTTGACAGTGTGCCACTCACCCTTCTTGATTTGGATAAGGCGGATCAGCAGCCAGTGGCCCCAGGTGTGGCCCTCGACACTCCCCAGGACGAACGCATCACCTCTAATCATGAGGCAATCGTAGTACCTCATGACAAAACACAGACCGTGGGAGCTCAGGATGGTGCGTATTTGGCGGGGAAACCACATGATCAAGCTGCTGGGAATCTAGAGTGTCTCATGCACCTCCTACGATAGCAATTGCAGCAAGAAGAGGAGCAAGAGATCAAAGAGTCATATATGGCAATTACAGCCTGCTCCATCTACAAGGAAGCAGATGACTTCACCACAACTCACCTTGCTGCCCTGGTCTTAGCGAACAAGCTACCGCCTGAGCCATAAACTTTGAAGGAAGCCTTTTAGAGTGAGCATGCTGAAGAGTGGAAGGCACCACTTGACGCGGAGTACCAGATCCTTATGAAGCAAGGGACTTGGGAACTAACAGAGCTGCCATCTGGATCTTGACCCGTAAGAGTGAAATGGGTCTTTTGCATAAAGACAAAGGCCGACAGGAGCATTTACAAGTTCAAGGCTCACCTCGTCGAAAAGGGGTTCACGCAAGAAGGGGGAGATACTTCTTTGACACCTACGCTCCCGTGAGCCGCAACACCACTACTTGCATCATGCTGGTAGTTGCAGCAGTGATGGATTACAAGGTACAGCAACTAGACGTAAAAAATACTTTTCTGCATGGTGAGATGGATACGACCGTCTACATGAAGCAACTAGAGGGGTACGACATTGGAAGTGGTAGAGTGTGCAAGCTGGTGAAGAGTCCATACAAACTGAAACAAAGCCCCCTACTTTGGTACAGGAAGCTACAAGCAGTGCTGGAGTCTCTCGACTTCAAGCCTTCAGCATACGACGAGTGCCTCTTCCTACATCGGCCATCACCAGACACGAAGCCAAACTGCTACGTGCTGGTCTACGTCGCTGACCTTCTCATCATTGGTTTGTCGACAGATCAAGTTAAAGCAACAGCAGTCGCCATGGCACATGAAGTCAATGTGACACTCATGCCCAGCTTCTACCTGGGCATGAGCATCGAATGCCACCGTGAAGCGCGTACAGTTCACTTGAGCCAGCAGACGTACGCTCACAAATTTTGCAAGCGATTCAAAGTTCCCGATCAACATTTACCAATACCTCTGTCACAGGAACAGCTGACACATCAGGGACAGAGGGGGAGGAGCGAGACCGACTACCGGAGCTGAATCGGATCGCTGATGTAGGCAGCAAGTCTTACACGGCCATATCTACAATTCGCCGCGAGCAACTTAGCACGTGGCAATGATACCTCTATAGAGGTGGCGTGCAAGGAGCTCGACAGAGCTCTAGGCTACCTAAAGACGACAGGTAACACCAGTCTTGTTTTTGGGATAGTAGCCAGCCTCGACCTTGATTGCTACGTCGATGTAGATTTTGGAGGAACGGAGGAAGACCATTGGAGTACGACGGGTTTCGTGTGCTCACTTGGCAGAGCAGCAGTGTCCTGGACCAGCAAGCGACAGAACCTCATCACACTCAGCTACGCAGAAGCTGAGTACGTAGCTGCTACTTCAAAAGCACAGGAGGTCACATATCTCCGCAACCTCCTGGAGGACATTGGATTTGCTCAAATGCAGCCGACAAAATGTTTTATCGACAACAAGTCTGCGATTGACCTTGCAAACTCGACAAAATTCCAAGGCCAAACAAAGAAAATTGACATTTGTGGGCATTGGATCCAATCGAAGGTCAAAGACAACACGTTCGAACATGTGCATGTGCCAGGCACTAAGCAAGCAGCCGACTTTCTGACGAAGAGCGTCTGGAAGGATGTTGTCTACTGGTGCACAGGACAGTGTGGTCTCACCTCCAACGCCCTCTCGCAGTACGAGCAGAATCGGCCAGTCGTGGAGGGGACGCGGAAGTGAAACACATGCAACTCTGCCATCGTCCAAGCTTGCTTTATGCACACGGATTTCAGATGCTTCATGGTGCACGAGACAACATCGACTAAAGAAAAGATGTCCAAAGTAGTGATGTTGCCAGCAGCTGTTCATCGTTCATGAAATAAACGTGGCATTCATGGACCACGGCATGGGGCGGGGTGTTTTGCAAAAGCGTCTTGAAAACGCACCACCAAAAAACAGCAAGATGTTTTCAGTGGCCTCCAGCTTATTGCGACAGCCCCAGCAGCATCTCAGCAGTTTGTCCCAGCTGAAGAAAAGATGCAGTTCAAAAGTCAGCTTCAGATTTCATTTTCAGCTGGAGGATCTGCCGACGAAGCAGAATCCCTCACGGTTACGGCATGGCCTACCACAATTGCAAAAGCTTGCTGCGACCATAAAAATAGGCACGAGCACCAAAAGAGTCTCGGAACAAAAAGGCAAAAAATGCGAGCAGACTCGCGAGCAGCCGAGACACCCGTTGTAGCTAGCGCAGCTACACGATCAGACCAGCTGCTGCCAGGACAAGGGATTGTCGAGCGAGCAGCCGGAGCAGCTTACACAGCCATCGCAGCTAGCGCAGTTGCGAGGTTGGAACACGGAGCAGGGAGCAAGCAAAAAAAAGAAAATAATAATAAAAAACTGACAGAGCGAGCGAGAGGCCATGGATGCCGTGGATGCTCGCGAAGCTGCCTCCTCGCTGCTGATGTCAGCACACGCGGGGAGGCATACGCAGGGAGCGTTCTCCTTGTTTGACGAATACGCCTGCAACAAGGATAGACTAGCAAGCAAGAAAGAGAGGGAAGGGTGCACGAGATGCCTCCTTGATCTTGCGGCTTCGACCCTCCCACCTTCACAATCTTGCGGCAGACTCTCTCCGATTGGCAATCGGCATGGCCGACTTAACAAGAGAGAGATGGAGTTGTCGTTAGAACGTACAAGGAAAAGGGAGGGGGCAGGAGGAGAGGATGGCTACCTCGTTGAAGGAGAGCAACGGAACAGGGCCTCCTCACTAGAAAAATTGAGTGATGCGCCCTTGATTTTGTGCGAGGACGCGCAACCGACCACCGCGGACAAATTGAGCAAGAATGACACTTTCCAGTCAACAAGAAGTGGAAAGCAAGGACT